>JBBPFQ010720049.1:0-14385 GCA_037974815.1 Kaempferia elegans
GATGTTGCACACCAAATTAACAAGTTCATCTGACAATTAAGCACTATATTGCCTATAGCCGAAGCTTTATTTGTTGATCGGTTGGAGCCGCATGGTGAAAGAGTAGAGGCAAAAATAAAAAAGAGGCATCCCATTTTAATTTTTTTTAAATAAAAAAGGCACCTCACCCTTACAATGACACATTGCATGCTTTTGACCCACTCACTCTTGCCTAAATCGGATCACATTATAGCAGCTACGAAAGTGTAACTGTTACAATTATATGTTAAACTTTAAGTGATCATAACTTTTGATTCGGATTGACCCACAAAACACATAATATATCATATCGAAGCTTGGTCAGAGAACTTCAATTTGATATTGTGCGTCCATGATTAAACCCATGTAAAAAATTATGATCTCTCAAAGTTTACCCAGTAGACACGTTGCTACAACTATGTAGCAACTACGGTTTCGTAGCTGCTATAACTATGTAACAACTACGATTTCATAACTGCTACAACGTGATCCGATTTAAGCGGGAATATAGGCAGGAGTGCGCGTATCAGAAGCATGCAGTGTGTCAAGGGGTATTTGTATCATTTTACAAGGGGTGAGGTCCTCTTTTGATTAAAAAAAAAATCAAAGTGGGACACCCCTTTGACGATTAGATATAAAAGGGTCACTCTCTTGACTTTTGCCCAAAAGTAATGCAATATTTTTTAGTTAGCATTTTTTTTTATTTGGAAGATTAGTTCGAGCTTAATGATGGATGAGATTGAGAAGATAAAAATAGAGTACCTTGCACTTTTCCCATAAAGGTGGTAACAACTCTTCAGAGCTTAAAGTCTTCTGCAGTCTCCTATACATCATACTTACGGATCTATCAACCTGGTAGCAAGAAAACATCCAAAAGAACACTGTTTACGATTGATTTATCACTTCAAGATGAGCTGACATATAAGAAATACCTGTTTAGTTAACAAAATAATCATTTATGGGGATCTAGAAGAAAGAAAATAGCTGATAAAAAATTTGCAGTGTGAACCAAAAGAACAGCTTAGGGAAGAATTTACAGTTTAATTTTCTTGGGAAAATTTGAGGTTAGGAAGAATAGTTATGACCAGTAACTTGGTTGACAATCAAGTAACATATGCTCGTGGTTTTAGCTTACCTGAGATAAGCTGGATTTTAACACCTTCCTCAGGTCTGTTTTTGATAGCCCAAGCTGGAAAGGGATCTATGTGGATCAAAACAAGTTAGGTGGATTTGTATGATCCACAAAATGCAGTTTGAAGACAATGAATAATTCAAACCAATTAATGTAAAAAATATAAGCTATTCTGAGTAATTTGTTCCCAAATTTAAGACTAAAAGCAACACAAAATCAAGTAGAAGGATGCAAATAAAATCAAGTTTGTCAAAGCCAATCCACACGCTAATACTTCCAACAAAGACTAATTGAACAACAACTTTGGCCAACATTTAGAGTGACAATTTACTCAATGTTCATTTCACAGTGGACAAGAAAGAAAGATTTAAGAGAGTTGAACAGCAGACTTGGAAACTTCACAACTTGAATTGAAGCTGAGGAAATCCTCTTGGGATGCATTCATCAAAGCAATTACTAGTTTACTACTGTTGTGTGGTTCTGAATTTTGAAACCAAAATGAGACAACAGAGAACCTCATGTGATTAGGTCTCTCAGTTTGAGATGGATAAGGAACATCTAAGAATATTATCTTTCTACTATACCTAACCTAACAATACTAATTAGGATATTATGAGTTATATAACTTACCTCCTCAGAAGGCACTGTGTACATTAGATCCTCAATTCTTCGAAAAAACTGAAATAACTTGTCAAATTGCTGAGGAAGAAGACAACAGTTTGCATCATCAGTAAGAACAAATACTGCTAAGAACATAGTTGGGAAAATTTTAAGCAATAATAGAGTAAAAGCAATCACACTCTCAATGATCATGGTGATATGACGTGTGCAAGCTTGTTCATAAGCTTCACTAGCCTGATGATAGAACTTTGCTAATGTTGGAACAACGTTAGCCAACTCAAATAAACTGCAACAATCAGATATAGTTTTAATTATACGGACTCAACTAAAAGGTCTAGCAGCTACGTTGATATTAGCATAATAACCATAATAATAGCAATTGCAGAAATATTTTAAAAAAGAATATTTCCGATCGACTAGGGTACAAAATGTATTTATTCTTGAAAACCTGTTCTGGAAAGCTGCATAATTCTCCAATAGTATAATATCGGCATACTTTGAGTCACCTTGTGCAATCTTCTCCAGGGTAATAAACATGGTGCCAACCTGACAAACAACACAAAAGAAATCATACTTTCACAGTTATAAACATGCCCATATGCTTCAAGGTAAATTACACAAACCAAATCATAATAAACTCCAGATGGCAACTCTGACAACAGCACTACAGTTCGTTGAGTGAGCAAGTTCCATTAAGGATGAGCATAAGTGATCAATCAACAATATCTTATGACCTACCAGTCTTGTGTATGCCTTGTCAACCAAATCCCTTGATTGCCCCTGAATGTACTGCTCCATTCGTGTTGCAAGCGTAGCAAACCTATAAAAAACAGTAAACATAGATAATCAATAATGCAGTGAAAAAATGTTTAAAAAAAAGGCAACTTCATATTTACCCCATATTTAAAGTTGCACATGTAAATATATTGTAATAATTTTAAAAGTAATGAAAGAGTACTATTAAAAAACTGAATCCTATGGTTTTAGTCTAGGAGACTACTTTGATTGCACGACTATATGTTCATATGTTATATCATATGCATTTCCTTCTCTGTTGGGATGAAACTTGATTGTTGTATTTCCTTCTCTGTTGTATCTTCATTTTGCTGTTTGGATTACTTCAATTATAATGTCCAGTGTCTGCTAAATCCATCTCCTTCATACTTCAAATTTTTTCATCTTTAATCCATCTCATTGTATTTTAATCTAGAATATTTCATTTCCTTCTCTACTTGGCCATCTTTTAGCAAACATCTATTTTGACTAATGCCAAAGGTTACTAGGATTTAAAAGCAAATAAAAAGACACTGGTAGATTAGCATGCAGTAAATTTAGTGGAACTGCTGAAATTATCTTTCAATGTTAATTTCCAAGTTACAATGTAAATATGTACCTTGGAATATATGATAAAACTCCTATTTGCCTCACATTACGTTCATTTCTCTCAATTTGATGGCAAGCTTCATCAACAAACTGAAAATGTAGTGGCAGCTTAAGGTAGTTAGAGACAGACTGGGAAGAAAGTACGTGACACAGCATTTAATATCTAAGCTGCTGCTGCTTTTTATCCCACTTCGCTTCACATCTAGATGTATATCCCCAATATCAGGGATTGATTCCCCACCAAAAAAATTTAATATCCAAGATTAATATATCTGGTAAATCTTTATGTTGTTTGCCAGCTTAAGTTAAAAAGATGCATAAATTTTCACATGGGATAACACTGACCCTGCTAAATTGTGATGATATTTTAGTCTGCAAATCTTTCAGAAGCTCTCTTACAAACCCAGCAGCATCTGCTTTCTGTGCAGAAAGATAGCGCTCTGTAATCCCATGCATTGATATGCAGCGGAGAGGATCAATCCTGTAGGCCCAATCCACCACTGCATAGAAGTCTTCCTAAAAATAGAGAGCAACATACATTGTTATAGATAATGAACAAGCATATAGTTTTCTTAACTTAGCGTAATAATGTAACCTACAAATGCAAAATACATGTGAAAAGGATAGCGCAATTAAGAAAATAAAATCATTACTTTGTTACAATCAAAAGAAGCCAATGATGGGAACATCAAAATGAAAAATAGAAAAAAAAATCATTTGAAAAAAGAAAAATGACCAATCAAATGTACTTATACAGTAGGTGTAAAGATAAGGTTTAACATAGACGAGAAACTAAACTGTCTGAGTATGAGAATTTCAAAAGCTCTAAACCCATAAGATTGTCTCAAAAATAAAAAAATGAAAATGAAAACACTGGTTATCACAGTCACACACCACAGAAGCAACACCTATCTAGGTGTTACAATGAAATTGGAATTCCCCATGTTTGAAGTCTGCCAATTATAGGATCCAACCTTATTCATACGCACCAGATATACAATTATCTTATGGTCGGATAATAGTGCATTTTGTGAAATAGCAATGCTCGCACCATATGGTACAAAATTCACTCCTAATAAGTTTGAAAGGAGATTACCTGGATTCCATCAAGTAAATCACGGAGAGCATCATTTAGTGCCCCCAACACAGCAGTGTCATTACCTGAATATAAGTATATAACATCAAAAAATATTCAGGAGCATACATCAATCAATAATATTGATAATAGTTCTAGTGGTATAGTAAAAAAATCAACAAGGAGTGCATCAAACATGACAAATAGAGAAAAGTAAACAGAATACTCACTTTTTTTCACATCATTTCCATCAGCATCCATCATGCTCAAATCATCGTCACTACCATCATTTCCCTCAGACCCCCTTTTCTTTCCATTAAGGGCACTAGGTGGAGCAAGAGCAGAAACTTCAAAGCACATAAAATGTGCAAAAAAGGAACTCTACAGAAGAGGTGCAGAGAAGGTTAAACCTTCAATAATTAGAAGATAGTAGTTTATGATAAATTACACCAAAAAATTCTATAACCTCGTCCACAAGAAGAGGAATAAATATTGTAAGCATCTTGGAGTATGCATCAGAAACAGTGGACGTATCTGTACTTGCTGTCTGGCTGGAGCCTGAAGGAGCTTCAAGCCAAACAGCAGGATTCCTTGATGCCTTCGTACTCGCACGAAGTTCATTTGCAAATTCACGGGCCTGGGAAGTGTAAATGAAGAGGTATTATATGTACATTTCTTATTCACACGAATTACCAGAATGAGATGCAAAAGTCGCCATATCAAATGGAGCAGCATGTAAGAGGGATCAATCATCTGGATTGTTCAGTTAAGATTTCTTTTACAGCAAATTAGAATTTCAACCACTCCACATCTTGGATACGTGACACCAAAACATTGAATGTTCAGTGCATGAACTACAGAGAAGTATGAGTTAGTTTCAATTGTGCAATGCAACTACTACTCAAATAACTATGTGAATAAATTAGAAAATAGGACAAATCTAATATGATTCTATAGAAAACATAAATCAAGTATCACACATCACGCTTATGGGTCCTTTCTTTCCCTAGCTTAAAATGAAAAGGCAAACTATAAAATAAGAAAGAAAGTTTTCCAAAGAAAACATTAAAGAATTCCTCCAACCTCTCGTCGAAGAAGCAAGTTAAGGGATTGACAGTATGCCTTCCGCAAAGGGACTAGGCAGTTCTTGTCAAGATTCTGAAGGAACACAAGATAAACGTAAGACACAAAGATAATAAAAACATTTCTGATTGAAACTGTAGTTCTTAACATGCTTGAACCTTTAAGTTCTGCAGAAGACGAGCATAAGTTCTACATTTATATCTTAGATCAGCATGATCAGGCCTTTTCAGATGTCCTCGCTGCATGTTGTGCAACGGAAGCTCAAGCAGCAAGTTTAACAAGAAAAAAAGAAAGAACCTGCTTTAATAGTTATAACTACAGAATGATAAACTTACATCCATACCTGGGAAAAATAACTGTTATCACTTATCATAAAATCTACTAAACTAGAGAAATAATTTCTCAGGAACTCTGATGCCCGCCGAACAAAAGTATTCTTCATCTTTTCTAATTCTGCTCGTTTATCTTTAACCTGCAAAATAATACAATTTGTTCTCCTACTGTATGAGCTTCCACCGATCAGCAGAACAATCATAGTGCTAGAATTTGGTAGAGAACCCTTACAGCTCGCATATCCATATAAGCTGGATCCACATTTGGAACTTCAAGAGCACGAATTGCTCCAGTCAACCATTCACATGCTTCAACATTTTTGAGCATGCGTGCTTCATCAAATGATCCTCCAGTTAAAGATGTGGCAAACTGAAACAAGTTGTGGTGATTTAAAATTGGCAACAATGAAACAAACTGGCTCTTTAATGTTGATTTGATTTGTCTGACAGCCAATTTGCAAGTAAAATATTAGCCTCCATTGAATATTTTCATCCAATTCTGCAAAACTGAACTTCCATGCAGCAATAATCAATTTAATATCTATGTATGGAGTTGAAGCTGTAAACTAAGATAGTTGACAAAATATTGAGAATGAGCTGTAATGATTTTGATTGACATAGAATAGAACATTGGAGCAGAATTGCCAAAAAAAATAGATACACTTAGTTCCTGGAGTTTTTGAGTACTTATCCCAACCAGATATACCCATATTTTTCATTGTATGTAAGAATGCACATACGGAGTTACAACCACAATCTGGGTGACAAAGCAGTGAAAACAACCACTAAGAACTAGAATACTTGTATACTTGAGAAAAATAACTGTATACAATATAGGCTTAGCAATTAAAAAGTAACATTGGAGTATAATCAGTACAACAACACACAAGAATTTCATAAATGCAAGGGGATTAGAGAAAATATTATTCAGAAACCAACTACTACAAAGAACATCAAGCATGTCTGTGCAATTGTTTCTGGCAAAGTTAGTCATATCCTCAGAACAAAATACATTAAAATAAAAAAAAACACATTGTTAATAGTCAATGGTTCTTGAATGAATACTTTGAGTCAGAGTGAACAACTGTTGAGCCTCTTAGGGAAACTTGAAATTTGTTCCCTTTGTCAAGAAAAATTGAACAAGACTATTCATGTATGATATGGTTGCCCTAAATAGAACTCAATGGAATGAAAATATTAATGCAGCCAGACATCCATAAAATATATGTATATAAATATAAATAAAGCTTACGGTTATCGTTGTTGCTTTTGATTTAAACAGACTTTTTACTCATGAATGCATAATAGTATATAACCTTGTCAATAGCTTAAATAATTGCATAATTTATGTTAGAAAACATTGGATTTGATAAAATTAAATTGCAATATACAATATTTTGTAGTTGTAAAGATAGTGAATTAAAGCAAACCTCAGAAGGAACATGCAAACGCTCAAGGAGCTTATCCAGCTCCTCAATAAGTGATTCACTGCAAACAGACTGCATCTCCAGTCTGTTATTCCGCAGTTCGATCTGTTAGATACAATCAGTTAAATAAAACAAGTAATGTTAGAATTAGGAGCCGAGATAAAGTATTTGCTAGAAATCAAGGAGCAAGCATGACCAACAAGAGAAAACAAGATTTTTTTTACAAATGCATCAATAAAAATAGGCAGTTAAGAACACTGTGTACACTATCAGTGGATTTGAAGCATAATTCTAAGAAAATAAATTATAGCAAAAACAACATTCATGATTTTAGAAGAAAGAATCATACATTGTGTTGAATGCCCCCAAAACAGATTAAAACAATCGCACTTGACATTTAAACCAGACATGTTTGTAGTTTCAGGATATTGGTCATTCATCATAGTCACAAGATTCTCTTTAGTTCATAGAGATTTTTTTAACAGGTTAGCCAAGTAGTGCGGATGATTTTTAATAATTAATTATTTAACGATAAGATAATTCTTCAAATAACATCTGCAATTAATGTAAATCTGAATCCAGTAAAATATGCTAAGCATATTCTAATTATTGTGATAAGTAGAGAAGCATTCTTAAATTGACACATAGTATCTTATGGAGCGTGTTTATCCATGTGCGTGTGCACCATCTAATAGCAGTAATATAGATTGGACAAGAACCAAGATTTTAATATTTCAGGGTAATTATATAAAACAAAAGAGGAAGGTGTGAAGGGGAGGAGGGACATTATCAAACAGAATTCATATCCTTGATAGCTTTTAGCAACAGAATAGTGCTTGTGTTTTCAAACCCATATAATAGCTTTAAACAACAAATATTATGACAATTATTATGACAATCCAGAATTATCATGATGAATCTTGCAAGCTACCCTCATATATCTCACCTAGGTTCATGCAACAGCAATATAAAAAGGACTAAATTGTAGAAGCAGCATTGTTGAACAATATGCTGTCCTGGTTCTACGGAATATGATTATGAGCAAAAGGACAGTAGAAAACAGAAGCAGATTTCTAATACTAACCATCATGTAATAGAAAGAAATGGCATCAATATAAGATATTACCGATGCAATATCCTCCCGCATATGTCTGAGCTTTACATTGAAAATTCGCAACCATTCATCAACATCATCCACGCAAAGTGCAGCTGCTTCTAATCCCTGCAATACCTGAAGATTCAAATAGTTTCATCAGTTAGTTCACAAAATTCCATATATATCCAGAACCATAGGGTATAAAACTTTTGCAAAAATTACAAATTTGGGAAACAACCTAGACAAAATTGAGAAATTAATATACACCATTAAATTATTGTCATGAAGGATAGCCCCTTATCAATCCAGCATAGAGAATGATTACCTCCTGGATCAGTGATTCACTTTCCAGTAGGGCGTAGACATTCGCTGCTTCCAGAGCAAGAAGTTCCCGCTTCATCCTCTCAGAAAAAGCCTCTGCTTCACCAATGCCTATAACATACCTGCATTAGTAAATGCAATTGAATACAATTGATGTTTAAATCAATAAATACGAGATTAAAAATGTTAAGTATACTAATGAGGCAAGTAGCTGAAAAAACACGCTTGACAAAATGATTCCTGGTAAATTTGTGATACGCCTTGCTTTATCAACCAACAAATCTAATTATCAGAAAGGTTATTGGAAGAACCAAGACAAAAATCATTTAACTTAAAATCTCATCAGAATGTAAATGAATCAAGCATAATTTGTATACCGTAAAACAAATGAAAGATAAAACATACGTGCCAAGAAGGGCTTCCATATCTTCCTCTTCAGCTTGTGAAACAAGGTCCTTTTCAACAGTAACCTTCAGGTCGTTTTGTTCCATAACATATGTAACTGGTCCAACTTGTGTGTTCACTTGATCAGTAATTGATGGTGTATTTTCCTGGGAAAAACATATGAAGTAACATGATTAACCGCTTCACATGGATTTCAAATCAATCTTCAAAAAGATAACAAGACATAAAGGATGTTCTCTTTAAAAACCCCACATCAAAAGAAATACCATATGTTGTTCCAACATATAGGAACAAAAGAACAACACTAATAGATCACCTAGGCATACCTCATTTAGATCAACAACCATTGTCATCCAAAGCAGTTAGTTTTCAATTTTAAAATGGTCTAGATCAACCTTATTATGGAAGAAATACTTACATGATTATATACATATCATACATTAACCTATAGTTACATTTACAACTACCTCTATGGTCATTATCCTGTTGTAACTTACGACAACTAATTTGCTATGTAGAAACATATTCAAAACTCTTAAGTCACCTAGAATATTGCATTGGTATCTATACATATCATTGTACTAAATCAGTGAAATTAGATCAGTCTTGAGTCATAGGAATAGGAGTGGATAGTGGTTACTTGTTTCAACAATTTGTAATTCAAAAAAAAAAATCTGATAGCAAGCAAGTGAACTATGACAAAACTAGATAAAATATCTAGCATATATGTAACTTTGAAAGAGATTAATATAGAGATGTTGTGTAATTTTGGGTATCTTCAACATTTACCTTTCGTCAATGTTACGCATAGTCCATTGTGGAGGGGCAACACTCTGGCTCCTAAGATTATCAAAGCCCTGCAAGGTTGACTAACTTGTCTAAGTACCTCCAGAAATTTTCTGTGACATTGTAATTAATCCCTCCATACATGCAGAGAATGAGAAACAACCAAACATGCAGTGGAAATAAGAGAATTACCAGAATAAATGTACATCCAGTAGAATCATTTGAGATAACCTCCACCTTTGTAAGATGCTTCAGTTTGTAAAGTTTTGCTAGCTACAAGTGAAAATAATTATGTAAATTAGAGCAATTGTAGGATTGTAGTTGCTTCTCTTACTGTTACAGTTAAGGAAGTAGGAATTGTTAGCCATTCATGAGTGATGCAGTCAGTAGGTAGTACTGGGTGGTTGACATTTCTGTTTTCAATAGCAGTAGTAGGATTGAGGATGGTTTAATGTAGTGATATCAGGAGAAAAAAAGAAGTATTCTATCGCAAGTCAAGTAGGAAAGAGTAAGAACACCAAGGCAAAGGACAGAGACCTTTTGAATTTGATAATAGCAAATCCAATCCAGATTTAGGAACTCATCCCTGGTAGCAAAGGAAGAAGGAAATGCAGTGAAGTCGGGATAAACAAAATGTATTATATCACAAGTAGTTCCAATCACAAAAAATTGCAATGGCACTAAATCCATGGAAGAGTATTTGTAAAACCATTGAGTCAATTCTAGCTATGAAACCAATTCCTATAATTAGAAAACCCATGTGAAATACAAGAGACAAACAATTCTCATTTTGAAATTGAGAGAGCTTGAAGCTCGATAAGTTTGTCATATTCTATCGATAAACGACTCTCATCCCCTTCAATCAGAATTCAGCCCATTTACAGACTGCTTGACTTGGCCTTTTAGAGGTCAGAGTTTCTGCTTTGGGGATATGTGCAATTAATGTCAGATTCCCTTCCACTTTGGACTCCTCACTCAGGGAGAAGATAGAGTGGAAGAGAATAAAGGATGGTTTCCACCAAAACCCTGTTGGAGAATTATCGTATTTCTTTCTACAAACTTTCATATCTTCCCTGGGTTACATTCCAACTATCTTTCATGTCCTTGAGTTAAAGACACCTTCCAATTTTTGCAGTAGAAATACCCTGTTCATTCCTTTCCTTTCCTTGCAGTCCAGAAATCAGTCGATTCCTTTCCTTCACTGTCCTTGGGCTCAGAAACAGTAAATAGACTTATGTTCCCTCCTAGCACTCCGGGAACAATCAGTAGATATATAAAACTTATAGAAAGCAACAAGTGGATACACTAGAATTCAAAATTTTGAGTTTAACAAAATGAAGAACTAGTGACCTGTTGATGTTTTCTTCTCTTCCTTTTTCTCAGTTGTCCACCTATATTAATGTCTTGCCATTTATCTGATCACCAAAGTAACTTTTTTGGCCTACAAATGATATCAAATATGTCTTGATCCTTAAAATTTCCTAATACCAGATATAATTGGACAGTTTCTAACAGATCTGAGTTCCACTACTTAGGACTATAAATTAGGAGAAGGCTGCAACTTGCTTAACAAAAATCAAAAAATGGACAACAACAACTCTAGAAATCACCTCAAGAACTCCTCCGGAAGAATATTTCAGGACTCGAAGAAAAGCTTTTGTTTTTTCACCTTTGGGTGACCGTTTAGCTGCATAAAACAGGCAGCAGTTATAACATCATCTGAAAGGTTATAAAGATCAAACTAGCAAATTGTATGTTTGTAATCAAACAGTTGGCGATTGAGAGAAAAATATAAATTACTAAAATCAATTGGTTTTATTCCACAATTTTAAATCTCAAGCCATGGTGATCAGCATATTTTTTCATTTCGTTGGTCGACCAACACACAAGAAGCTACAAAATCCTTGATATGACCAGGGGATCTTAATGTTGGCTTCACAACTTCATTGTGAAATGCTTACTTTGTTGGTGTCTTTTGCAATAAGCTCTAACTTCTCTAAAATTGTCTGTTGCATTGAGCTACGTCTCCTCTACATCGTGAGAAGTTTTAACTGGGTCCTCCTCCACGCCAGAAATCACAACGCAAGAAGCTTTGCATCGACTCTCTTTTGCATCAATCTCTCCTTTGTGTTGAAACCCT
The DNA here is from genome assembly GCA_037974815.1 of Kaempferia elegans. Lineage (NCBI taxonomy): Eukaryota > Viridiplantae > Streptophyta > Magnoliopsida > Zingiberales > Zingiberaceae > Kaempferia > Kaempferia elegans. The sequence goes on from JBBPFQ010720049.1 coordinate 11,820, forward strand.
AGCCTCCTCCTGCAATGCAAACTTGTGTATCGTGTCTCACATTTCTCTGGCACCAGCTAGCTTGGCAACTCTCATCTCCATGTAAGCTTCCTCTTCCTCTGACACTAGAGATGCTTTGGAGCCATTGGAGAGCACTAGGAGCAAGAAGACCAAGTGGATCACCTAGAAATTGTGCGGTGAAGATCATCTAGTTTATCCTTAAAACTTGGCAAGGAAGATCACTTAGTGTATCCATAGAATTCTTGATTTTATAAGTTACTCTTGAACATGTACATCATTTAAAGTTGCTTTTACAAGTATGCTATCATTTCTCCAATCTCTAATCCTCTTTGTAATAATTGAGCTCCAGAACACATGTTGAACTCTAAAGGCATCCAATATACTGTTTTTATACAGGACAGGCAGGTGAACTGGTGGCCCAGCCAGTTCCTTATTTTGCCAGTTAAACTAGACCAAAATCGAATTCATCCAAAATCTTCTATTAATCAAACTGGACACGTAAGACTTCCAGTTCCAAGATGAACTGGGGGATCCATTCAGGCCGGTTTTGAAAAATGTCGATGTAAGATTTATTAAACTGCTTGGGCTTAAACAGACACAGAAAGCAATCAAATATGTTATTGCTCACCAAGTAGTATAACTCTTTCTATACTTAAACAAGACAAGAACACACTGAACTTCAACTCACTTCACTAGTTATTCTTCGTCAACAATGATCTATATAGCTCATTTTACTCCAACCAAGACACTAAATTTCTTAGGATCTAGTTTCCTAGTTGGCATCTAACCCAATGTCTACATCTGTCGATCACAAACAAAAACTAAACAAGCACAATAAGTTCTTCATTTATACACGTTCATATCCATGACCTGATTGTAAGCAAGCTTAGGCAATATACACAGGTTCGTAGTCAACGAGGCCAGATTTAACTAACCAAAATCTGAACTTTAAACCACAGGGGCGAGTAATGAAGTATCTAGATCGAAGTCACTAATGCGTCAAATTACTCATCCAACTGTTATACCGATCCAGCGAAGTCACTGGAAGAACTCTAATCACGAGTCAAGGCTAGCGTTTCGAGAATGTAGCTCGCTGCAGACCAATTCCAAATTTGTCAACTATGTCATGATCAGATCCCAACAAAGGCAACAGGTAACCAAAAGGGCAACGAACCATAATGCCACCGCCACGGGTTCCACCTTCCACGTCCAGTCAACAAAGACAAACAAAGTTGCTTGGGAAAGAAGGTAGAAACACTAGGGGAGAAGATGGGATCTTACTGGTGAGGACGAGAACTCGAGGGGTAGCCATGCGGCCAAGCTTCTCCAAGATGCCCCGGCCCTTGGCGACGCGGACGGCGAGCACGATGTCCTCGGCGCTTCCCCCGGCGCCGATAGCAGACGCGCAAGCGCGCCGGAGCTCGGTGTCTTCGGTGTTTGACCTCGCCATCGCCGGTCGCGCTCCACCCGCAACCGGCGGGAGCGATCAATCCGTGCGGATTAGAGAGAGAGAAGAGAGAGAGAGAGAGAGAGAGAGCGAGAGCGGGGAGGAGAGCAGCACGACGACTCGTCGTTTACTAGGAAGGTAAAAATGTTATGCACGGGCGGTTAAACTTTGACGTGGACGACGCCACCCGATCCGTTAGTGCGGGACATCACATCAGTAGACACGGATGCCGTAACGGATTCGGATTTTCGCGAGAAGCCTGTCTTAATTTTTGGAATGAGAAAGGATTCCATTTTAATTTTTTAATCAAAATCACCACTCTCCTCCTCTATAATTATTTAACTATCATTGAAGGGCTGACGAGCGAATTCGCCATAAGCCACCATTTAACTTGCATTAAATTTTAAATCGGGATTTATCAGCTATGATACTGCCATACTGGATCGTAATTTTTAACTCGAATTAACTCACGGAAGGTATAATATATTAAATTACAATTTATTTAAAAATTTATATTTATTTTTGAGTGTAACCTAGAGCAATCCAATCTTAAGAAAAAAAAATGTTGTTTAAATTATTGTTGGAGACTTCAACCATTTTTAGTTAGTTATTTTTTATGTTATAATAGTTGTGAAATCGTAACTATTATAATTATAAGTTACAACGGTTGTAGTTATAGTAATTATGGTTTCGTAACTATTATAATTATAAGTTACAACGGTTATAGTCATTGCGCACATGTAGTAGTATAATGGAAGGGGACGCTGAAGAACCCCAGAGTAAATTACTCTATAATAAACTCTTCATCATAAAAAAATTAATTTAATTTTTTATATCAAATATTAAACTTATAAGAACATATACTACATTTGATCTTAAAAAAAAGGCTGAAAAAAGGTATGCTTTCTAATGTCACCGACTGTATTTATAAAATTTATCTACTTGTGGTGTTGTTAATCTTAAGATGTAGAACTAAAGAAATCATATTAATGTAATACCTATTAATGAAAAAAAATTCCAATAATACACTGCACTTGAGTATCGAATTCTAGATTTTGGATTGTAATGAGAACATTTTCTAATAATACACTACAGATAAATCTCGAACTCTAGATCCAT
>JBBPFQ010720153.1:0-26037 GCA_037974815.1 Kaempferia elegans
TGACTAGGAACTTTTACGATGACCTGACTCTTCTGTTGATCGGCCCTTGACACCCGGATCATATATATTTAGTTGTGCTAATGTAATACAGCCATGCATGAAATGATTGATTCTAGTTTTATTTTGTCAAAATTTTGTAGCATCTGAACTGTGAGCCCAAGTGAAAGAAACAATTGAAGTGAATCAATTCCACAAAAAAACCTGCCTGAGAAAAAAAAAAAAAGTGAATTGGATGAGTTTGGCTTACTAACTTGCAAGTTTCTGTTGTTTGAGAGTAATCTTGTTGCCTAAACTGAGGGCAATTCTTTGTGTTTTGCTCCTTATCCTGATGTATCCTTTCAATTTTCCATCAGTACTGCACTTATGTTCACCAAAGCATCCTCTCCAAACAGCATCCAGATATTCATTCGTTCTCATCTTGTGTACCATCTTGAAATGCATTAAAAGATGATGCTAGTTAATTTGTAACAAAGATACAAGACAAAAACAAAGTTAAGGCCATGATATTTTTGGTGCTGACAGATATAATGATAATGATAATACAGTGCAACTGTTTGAGAAGACATATATAAGCCTCTGGAAGAACATCTAAATATGCATTTGATAATCTAAAAAAAGATGGATGACAAGCATGTTTTGACTCTAGAAATGCCAATGTTGACATATGATTTGATCAAGATCAAATCGAATACGTGTTTTTAGCATTGCAATTTGCAAGTTGCTGAAAAAGAATGATGCCTTGTCCCAAGTTCTGATGCACACATTAGTAGGCATCAGGCAACTCCCTCATCAACCACACTTTAATTCACTTGCCAAACAATTCTTAATTCTAAAGTTTTTTTTTAAATAATGATAATAATAATTGTTGCAGAACTTTCAGACTTCTTGCACAAGTGCACGGATGCAAATTAAAGCACCTTCAGCTTCCATCCTTCTGTACAATTCTATATACATATTCTATTTTGTGTTATATTTACCAATACAAATTATAAATGTTTTTTTTCCTAAGTTTTAAACATATACCTCCAGTATATAAGTTCAAATAGGTCAATAAGATATAAGTTAGTCTAGAATATACATAGTGTTTTAATAAAACTATTTATTAAAAATATAGAATTAGTATTTATGTTTGAGTATATTGTAGTAAAAGGTGGAATTCGCCACCCAGCAGTCCTACACGGTCAGCTCTATGATCATATGTGAGGAGGTATATCAGGAAATTATAATTGGCTAGTAGGGGAGGGTTTTTTTTTTCTTTGGCTTTGTGGAGATTTATGTTTGGGTATAGAAGTTGCATGTAATGGTTATTAAAAAAAAAAATACAATTGTAATATAACTTGATCTCTTCATTTCAAATGTTATTCTAATCACATTTTATTCCCAGTATAGTCATATTATATAGCTTGACAGCTTGTACTTTTTTGCACCTTATGCATGGTAATAATTGTGCTTCTTTCTCAGTATAATCATATTATTCAGTTTGAATTTTCTGTAATATCACTGAGATTTTCAAAAAGATCACGCACTTAGTTTTCAAATTCTTTTTATTCGCTTATATCTTTATTTCACCTAATGGAACGATCGAATTTCAACTCTAATATAACAATGAGCATTTTGAAACACTCTTTATAATGTTTTGTTTTGTTGTTGATACTGTTGCTATATTTTTATTTCTATTATTATTCTTGTCCTTACATTTATATTTTTATTCCATTTACTGTTGCTACTCTTCTTGTTACTGTGGCAGATTGATTTCTGTAGTGAGTTTTTTTTTTCCCAAGAAAAAGAAAAGAAAAGAAAAGATGGGTATAATTGGAGATGGTGGTGGGTTGGTGTGTGTGACAAATGATTGAGGAAGATGTGACGAACGGTTTGTGTTTAGATTTGGATGGCAGATGATGATGATCGTTTGGCTGAAAACGAAAAGAAAAAAAAAAGAGGAGAAAAATATTGATCCAGGTAATGGTTTGATATAGAATAAACTTGTCTACTTCTGAAACATGCATGGTTTCTGATCATGAAGTCACTAATTAACTATCGATAATATTTGTTAGTAATGAAGATTCACTGAGTAACATTATGTAGCATACTACATATTATGCGATTGACTGCCTTTGTGATCTGTTGCATTGCATTGCATGCTTTGATTGAACTAGGATGAAACAACATTCTTATGCCAATAAGATCCTATAAATAGCCAACCAAATTACCCCATCCGGTACTGATTTTGTAGGCGAAGAGACAGTCAATCCGTATCTCCTCAAGCTCGACCTTTTCAACAACAAACATACGGAACCACTTACCTGAACTTCGATCACACGCTGACCAAACCACAAACATGATTAACATCTAGTAAAGCCCTGCAAATGTTTGGGACATATAGCCTCACACACTTTGATATAAGACCACTTAAACAGAGAGATTGATTATTGGAGTGAATGATGTGGTCAATAAAGTAAACCTGATATCTGAATCATGTATGGAGTTGTACAGGAAACTGACTCCATTCACGTGGAATTTATAATGTGCATATATATATATATATATATATATATATATATACATGGCCCTTTCAGCCGTTGAAGGTTAGTTAATGAATAGGCAGGAGATTGAACTAGCTAAAATCTTGACTGAATCAGAGCATTAAATTGCACTGCGGCTGTCCACAAGATTTGCATTCCAGAAACACCACTTGGCTTCTTAAATAAACATCCTCGTCGAGATGATTATCATGTGCAGTACCCTGGTTCATATATATTTATATATGTATATAAATGAATGCCCTATCAATCAATTCTATGTCATCTCAAGCTCAAAGGGGTAGGAATTCATGGGCCAACAGCCAATTGACATGTGCAACTGCCAGTAGATGCTCATACAATAACAATCCTAGCCAAAATATAGAACTGAACGCCAAAAAAGTAAATGAATTCCGGAAAGTTTGAAAATGATTTTAAACTTCTCTCCATCCCCTATATATTGCATTGTCAGGTTGTCTGCATTCCTCCAAGCATTGCAAAGCCAGCAGCAGCAGCAGCCAATGGATGTGCTTAAGAAGTGGAAGAAGCTTGCTGTTGTGCCCCAGAAAGGCCTGAAGAACAATGGGGTGCCCAAGGGGTCCATTGCTGTGTGTGTAGGGCATGAGCTGAAGAGGTATGTGATTCCTACGTGCTACTTGCACCATGAGGCCTTTGGGGTCTTGCTCAGAAGAGCAGAGGAGGAGTACGGATTCGAGCAGGCAGGCGTGCTAAGGATACCCTGCAGCATCACGGAGTTCGAGAGAGTTCTCGTGAGGGTGGAGAGAAAGGAAGGGCTCTGCTATGGGAGTCTGGAGTTTCAGACACAGTTGGCTAAGTGTAGTCTCCACGACAAATTGATGCGCAGATAATTGTCCCGAGTCCTCTTCCTTTTTTTTTTTTTGTTGCTAGGAGAGAACTGCAAGTGCTAGTTTAGCAGATGAAACCAAGGACAGGTTCCTACAAGGATTCTGTATTTATGAAATGTTATTTTTTGTTCCTTCTTCAGGTAGGCAAACAACAGTTTGGAAAAAAAAACACTCTCCTAAATCTTATAAATAAAACTTTTAACTAAATGAAGAGAAAGATAAGTTTATGAGCATGTACCTTGTGAAAAATGTGAGTTAGTCTCGAGGGAACTGCATAAACCTGAAACTGAACGAGGGTGGAGGATACGGTAACCTGAAATTGAATTGTTGAACAATAAATTTTATAATTTAGAGGTTAAAATTCACTAAAACTCTCCATTTCGACCCGAGATGATGGATTTTTACAGGAATTTATTGCATTGTTTTTTGGTATACAGATTACATCTGGAAAAACCTTCTCTCTCCTTTTCCCCCCCCTTCTATAGTTTCAGCAAAATGAATATGTGAAAATCCTGTAGGCTATACGGAATACACAAGGTAAATGTGGGAACTACTACTAAAGAAAAGATCCTTGTCTTTCCACTTTGTAGAAAATTGACTTTCACATCTACCCTCTAGCAGCCTGCAGCCTTTAGGAAGTTGTCATATGGGCTTGACGCTGGGAGCTTGAGGCACTGGAGCGGGTAATGGAAGTTGATGGATGCTAACGCATTGTGTTCAGTGTTGATGTGTTGTCTCTGAATATCTACAAGGTTTTCATCGAGGGAAGGATTGCCACTCTGCATCCACATGATCAAGCCTTTAGCTAAACAAGCAAATAAATAAAGGCCTAGAGACATAGTTGCCTTTCAATGAACTCCTACAGACAGTTTTAAGTAGTCAAGAAATGAATGCCATTGATGCTTACAAAATAACCACGAGAGAAGTTGCAAAGGAAATAGACAGATATTGATAGAGAGGGAGATCAAAGGCCAAACTTTAAAAATCTCTCAGATCAAACAATACCTAGATGAGGAGTAAAAGCTAAAATATCAGAAGTTGCAAAAGCAACATCTTGGAAAATGTGGAGAACATATGCAGCATTGATACTGTTTAAAAAAGTCCTATAGAAGCTGAAGAAGAGAATAACATGGTAACTGAACATCTTCATCATTTTTTTTTTTTTTTTGCTTGCACAAATTAATGGTTTATGAATCCCATTAGTACCTTTCCAGCTTGATCAATATTGGAGGATTGATATGTTTGCACCCCGTATTGGTTCTTCGGGGAGCCAACATCTAAGAAATCTTGTTTCTGTTGTGTGTCGGCAAAGACGGACATTTTCTGCTGTTTTCCAGTCAAAAGAGCCTGGCAATGATTAGCCATCTCTTTGAATGGTACATCAGAGGTTGCTGATACTGAAAATCTTCCAGTTTGCCATGGTGTATCCGGGACCTGCACAAACAGCTGTGAATACATAATAGAGAGACAATAGTGCACAACTACCTCTTAAGTGAGTAATTAGGAGATAAAGGTTATCATCATACTATTTGAAAATGGTTTTTGTCTCAAATAAGGAATTTATTAGTTCTCTCTAACAATTTTGGCATGGGAGGATCTATATAAACTGATCCAACTTATGAGTAAAGATTTAGTTGTTGTTGTTGTTATTGTTGTCTATATAACCGATCTAACTTAGTGAGATAAATGTTTAGTTGTTGTTGGGCATGATGGTTTAGGTCTGTCGACTAGAAATATCACTAATCTTAAATATTCTTGCATAATAAGAAAGAGTACTGGAGAACGCATTAATGGAAATCATACTGTCTCTAGAAGCTGATCAACACTGAGAAGATTAGATCTGTCATCGGGAAACCTAGAATGATCTTGCCCGGTTTCAAACGATTCATAAGAGTCCTCATCAACCAAAAGAGTTGCAGGAGTGACCTGCAAAACAAAAATAATGTTTCGATGATGGAGGTTTCAAATCTTGAGGAACCCAAAGACTCCATGAGCTTACATCTTGTGCATTCTCAGTTTCAGGCACAAATGGCAAAAGCTGTCCCGGTGATTTCATGAACTGTGGCCCAAGCGGACAAACATCATCAGGCATGAAATCGAGTAGCAATTGGTTTCTTATGTCGGATTGCTCTGACTGCAGAAACATTTAAAAATCAATGGGGAACTGATAGTGAACAAGTAGTCATGCCTTTAAAAACTTGAGATGAATACAGACATCCAATACGGTTGAGAATTACCTCTGATAAATCAGTTAAGCTGTTCATGATCACAGAAACTATGGATTCTTTAGTCAGGACTTCTGTTACTTCCATGGTCTGGAGAGATATTGACGCTTTGTTATCATCTTCTTGTGACCCGTAAGCTCCCAATAAATTGTCAAATGTAGTTTTCACAGCTTGAAGTTTGGAGTTTTCAACCAATTGGAGAAATGGATCAGCCTGGACAAGGATAGTTATTTATTGGAATTAATAGTTTTATAGTAGTACACACAGCTAGTTTTGTAGCAATACATCACCACTTAATATTTCGTCAAATTGAAGTTTATAGGACAAAGGATAGTGTGTATGTGTGTGTGTGTGTGTGTGTATTTTGAGAACTAACAGATTTATAGCAGTATATAACACGGGAAGTTCATTAGTTGCAAAATTTTAGCAAATTCCAAATTGTACCAAAAAGGTTGTCTTTCCAAGTACTAGTCAGGAATACAGGATACAGTTCTTTTTTACTTGGATACTAAAAAAGGATATGCAGCAAGTAGAACAATGAGGAAATTAGCAGCATGATATTAATGCAAACCTTACATTTTAAAGTGACTACAAAAAAAAATTCTTTTTGGAGTGGCTATCAATTTTTTTTTCTCTCACTAATAATACCATTAAGCTTTAACGGATCAGTGAGAAATACGTATAATTTTAGAATGTAAAACAAAAGGGGGGAAAGAAGCTCGAAAAAGAGAAGTGCAAGTGTGCATACTGTTTTCTCATTGATGGTTGACTGCACAATTGGAATAAGGGGGGCTATGTTGAATGCTTTTGATGCAAATATGAACATAGCTGTGGATAGAGTAAGAAGGGAGCGCCGACGTGAAGGTGGTAGTGATCCTACATAAAATAACACCCAAGATGAGCACAATGATTTCTTATACAACACTACAAATATCATATGGCAATTGTGAAGAGAATAAGATTTTGACATGCAAACAACAATTAGACATAAGAAGCATGGTTTTTTTTCATCATCTTCATTAACCCCGCTAGGTGGAAGAAAATCCTACTATTGACTTCTTTCACTTAATCCAATAACTGAATTTAGAATCATTTAATTTATCACTAATTATAAATTTGAGTGGATGTTAATTGTTCACAAAATATTCAAATACTTCTCAATTGTCTTCCACATGATTTACTATCGTGGAAGAATAATAATACTTGTGCCTTTGCATGGATCTAACAAGGAATCAGATTCTAGGCTCTCTTCTTCTTGATCATTTAACATGCAGTTAATCTGAAGAAGTGAAATAACCACTAACATTTTGTTGCTTTGTGTAAGTGCTATAAGGCTATCAACTTAAAACACATTACTGATATCTACTTCTTTATACCTTACTCCACTCAAACTAGACTTGAAAATTGGCACTTGTGATTTGAAATGAAAAGAAAGCCTTGTGTGAATAAAATGGTTATCCACTAACAGCTATCAGATAGATACATTCCACATCAACTTCTACCATGTGTGTGAGGGTAGTTTAAATTAGATTAGATAACTAGTCCACAGTCGACCTAAAAGCATACATTGTTGTACCAGGAATTTATATTCTGTGCACTTTATTCTCAACAAAACAAATGAATATCTTACCCTCTGCAAGTGAAATGTTTCTTAAAGCAAAGGCAAGCTGAAAACTCCGTGCAAGATGCTCGTGGATTGATGACTGCGAAATTAGAAATATAAAAAAATTAATGATAGTTTCACAATCAATGATAGTTTTTTGATGCTAGATTGTGAAACCTTTATAACTAATGCAGTATCACTTGCAAAGAAACTATATAGAAAGCACAAATTTGAACGCTTGCATCTGAGGCCATAATCTACTGCAGAGTAAGAACTATACTACTAGGGCTGTCACAGTCGAGAAAAGTAAAATGCAGAAGATTTTATGTATATCCTAAACAGAATTCACACGGATAGAACTAAAACTATCTTGATGCAGGACACCAGGAGCTAATTGAATTTGAAAGTATAACTTAATCATACTTGCAACAAACTAAGAATTTGATTACCTTTGCTCGAGTAAACAACAATGTCAGACTATAAGAATGAGCAATTGCTTCAAAGTTTTCTGGAATGTTTTCAGGAAACATAGCCTGGGACCAAAATGATGAAAGAAGAAGTGTGATTTGACGACTGCTCAATCTTAAAAGAACCGAGTCCTGAATGCATGATGAGAAACAATTTGTTGTGATTAAGTGAATATACATAGAGCTAGTTAGATAAAGATGGAGTGACAGAATAATTAATACTTGACTGTGTAAAGATATCAACCTTATTTGAGTTGTTCACTGGAATACTATCTGCTGTTAAAGATGGACATCCTTTCATGCTAAGAGTACGGCTTTGAGATGATTGCAGCTTAAGAAGCTTCACATCATCATGACTAGGAGCTTTGACCATATTTTGTCGGCAAGATTTTTCCGTCGCAGATACCTTTTCCCATCTAACTTTCTCAAACAGAGCAGCTGACGATGAAAAGACAGAAACAGTTCTTGAGAGTGTTCTCTGAAGATCAATGTCTTTTAGTGATTCTGGAGACACTGAATTAAGTTGAGGAGATACAGAAGATGGAACAAGAACAACAGAGAATATACGGTGAGCACCCACACGCGTTTCATGATCAGGGTGAACCATTGCTAGGAGCAATTGATGCATCAGAGTCTCTGGAAATGCCTGAAATACATAACGAGGAGATATAGATATGAAATACAGTTCACATCTAACAAAATTAAACTAGAATATGTATAATTTGCTGACCTTATTCCTATATGCTAAATTTGGAACAGATGCAATTATCTGAGAAGTACGATACACCACAGCAATAGTTGACCTCGCCATTGTCAAATTTGATGGCAGATTCTCTAACATAACGGCCATCATGTCGAGAACAGGCCCAGCATCATCAATCTGTTGACAGACAGTCATCATTATCATAATTTTTATAGCTCACTTCATGCTATAAAATATTTTTTTTAGGACCTTTTTCAAAGACCTCGTTTATCAATATTTCAGACAATAAACACCTGTTACTAGAACATTGTATATAAATCCACACTATTTCTCTTTCAAAGTTTCAGAAAAACAACAATACCTTTTTAGATAACTGAACGATGCACTCATCTACTGCTTTGCGGAAATTATCATTCCATTTGATGATGTCGTCCCCAATACCTTTAGTATCAAGTGTACAATGCATGATGGACTTACGTAAATGTTTCACAAGATCATTTATTGCACCAATACTTGCTACAGATGCTTGTGTTTTGGACTGCTCAGCAAGACTAGTAGTAACTTCAACTATATTCAACTGAATGTCAGGTTGTTTCAAAACAGTCTCGTGCTCAAGGTGCTTGACCAGTATCGATATCAGTAGATTTGGATTTTGCCCTGGAAAGTGAGAAAAAATTTAACTCTGGAAAAATACAAACACAAGGTACAAAACAGAAATATCTTACCATCTTTTTCCATCAATAACTGCATATCACACATGACACATCGAGCCAGATTATTTTGTGTGGACCATGATCCATTATTATCAAAATAACGAAAAAAAGACTCCAAAACACGCCGCATAGTAGTTGCTTCTTTGGCTAGCTTTGCCATGTTATGTAAACAAGCCCTAGACCAAAAGCTCGGGCTGTTTTTTTCATCCCTGTTAAATGCATATGGATATAAATATTCAGATGAATTAAGAATTATAGAACAGATCAAAACTAGGACAAAACTCTTACACAGACAATTTAAGTTCTCCTTTGCTATTTACAATACTTTTCCAGGAAGGAATCCTAGAAATGATAAAAGGAGAAGCAAAAAAACATGACCCTCAGTTTTAAGGATTTTGTGTACCCACCGGTTCTGTTCACTTTGTTGGTCATCCTCTGACATCCTTTTGGTGTCTCCATAGTTCTCCAAGACAGCAGAAACAATCTATAGCAACAAAGATGCAAAATTTAAAATTAAAAAATAAAGTTTGCAACACTGCTAATATACAACCTAGAAAGATAGTAAATGTTCCTTGAATAGCAACTTTGCAGTGAATACTTAATAATTTTAACCATTAAAAAATTTGCTGAATGAAATATAATTAGAGATTTGTGTTAGGACAAGACAAATTTTAGAACAAATTGATTCGAGATATGGCCATATTAGCCTTAACAATTTTGGCTTGAAAGAGGCTGAGGATTCTCTCTGTTAAATTTTCTTTTATTCTCTTAATAATGAGTTGATATTGTATTATATTATGTATTTCGTACAGCCTACAAATCATTAAAGTCCAATTGTAAACTTAAATAAAGTAAGAAACTAGATAAGGCTCTGTTTGAGATCAAACGCTAAATTTTTTATCTCATCCACTGTAATTCAATTCCCATATAGAAAACAACTTCAAGGAAAGTATTTATCTTATGAGGAAGAGTGGCATTCGATTTATATGTTGTGTACGTGAAAGAAATCAGTAATGATATAATTTAAAATTCAGTTTAATTGGAAATCAAAAGGCATAAAATGTGCTCACACTGTCGAATTCTGCTGAGATATGAGAATGCTCTCCCATAAACCAAACCTACATGTCATTGCAAAGGGACAATATATGAGATTCAATGGATCACTTGCAGAATATAGAATAATCAACAAATAACTCAGGCGCCAATATGCTTGAAAATATTGACATGAAGCACTTGTTTAAACAAAAGTGATCACTACACAAATTGTTTTGTATATGTATGAGAGGGGGAGCAGGGCGAGTATAAAAATTAATTCCGTAGGGTATGGGGAAGGTGATAAATCAGACAAGGAGAGAATGAGATTTGCAAAACCCATTCCATTCCGCGTGATTGTCATCTCTAAATCTAATAGAGTTTAATGAAATGATAAAATTTATATATCTGAACTCATGAAATTGGGACTGACACAGTTTGATTTTTATGAGGATATTATTTTAATTTCAGTATTCAAGGTAGAGCTTTCAGACTGGGTTTACTTAGATTGGGAATGATTCTCAAACAACCTATTTTGGCTGTTTTCAAAACAAGGATCGCACCCCCTTAAAAGGTGTCCTTAGCTCTGCAACTGAAGGTAATTAATTAAGTTCAAATTTCGAGGATAAACAACGCTATGATTCAGCAAATGTTTTTAAAAAATATCATGAGTTCAAACGTAATATGATTATAAACAATGAATACTAGTATATACCAATGAAGATAGAGCTTGAAGTCCTGCTGCACGGAAACAGCAAGCTGTCTCATCATCCCCCAATTCTTGAACTATATTGCATAATTTAGGAACCAGACCTTCTAAATGGAACTGGTATGTGCCATCCACCTAGAATAAGCAGCGTCATTATTTGAAATTTGGCAAAATAGGCAAGTATATTAAGACAGCAACATGATGATGTGTAACAGAGAAGAAATTTGCCTGGCTATTAATAAAGTCAAAAAGTGTATAGCAGCATATAGTCTGCACTCCTTCTTGTCTTGTTTGATCAAAAAGATTCTGTAGGATGCTCAGTAGGCTACTTGCAAACAGAGGCCTGCAGAAGATAAATTCATATAGTAGGTCATATTTCAAACTCATCTAAATTCATAGTCATACATAAGCAAGTATATTTCAAAATCAAGCAAAAAGATCAATGGACATACAATTCTTCTGGAGTCAATTACAGCTTTAAATACAGTATTAGAATCATAAATGGAAGAGTGGATTGAACTCTTTTCAGAATTACATCCTTTGAAGGCAGTCAACTTATTAGACATGTATATATTCTCTCACAGAAGAAAAGACTAAGTAATTGTGCTACTGCAAAATAAAAATGGATCCTTCACAATCGATTTTGAATCAGATATGTAGCCACTAACCACTTCTTAGATGCTAAAGATTTTATTCTACACTCCATGCACATTCATCCAATTGTACATGTCCTAATTCCTGTGCTTAGTGTCATTCACCACTAATGCAATTGTGAGGATCAGAATGACTTGGTGCTGCACTTGTGTAGATTGAGAAAAGGTAAACACCACCAAGAAGAAATAAACAATAAAGCATAAACCCAAGAAAATCTTACATTTGCTCCTTGCAAGTAATCACCAATTTACGGTAGATGCACGTCACAATCTTAACATAGCCAAAGTGTTCATTTCTCAATTCCTTGTAACATCTCTGATCTAAATATTCTGTTATCTGACAAATAAGCCACGATTATATAAAAAATGGCAACAGATGAGTAACGAACCTAAAATCACAGACAAGCCAAACCACTCAACAACTTAGATATAAAAGAAGCTGGAATAAAAGGAAGAATGTAAGAGAGGAAATGAAGAATAAAGAAAATTTTAGTCTATTCTGAACTACTTGAATTAAATAAATCTTTTGAGAGAAAATAATTTTTTTATAACCAGAGAAATAGACAAGGTAGCTGATGCCCTTGCTCTTTTGTGAAGTTTTGATAGGGACAAAAAGGACAAGTTTCTGCTCCTTGGAAAAATCCATGAAAGGCATAGCTAGTCCATTCTTCAGGGCAAGGAGCCAGGACAGCAGGCATTGAGACGTGGATGAGAAAAAAAGAAATTAGAAATTAAGTGTAGTATACTGGGAAAATTTTCTTCTCTGTAGATACATTTTTTTTTCCAGCATTACTTAGTTACTTTTCCTAGAGATATTTGCTTTTAGACTTAGTAAGATTATAATAAACATATATTTTTAGTACATGAATGATATTTGGTTTTAAAAAAACAAAAAACATATATTTTAGTACATGAATGATATTTGGTTTTAAAAAAACAAAAACTACAGATCAGTTCCAAGTCTGGACGAAAAGGGTTGTGTGTTGCATTAAGCTTAGACAGCTAACATCAAAATTTGTCTATACCTATGTTCTGAAGATGAATGTTAGTCTCCAGGAAGTGGTTCATAAATCAAACGATGCTCCAATTTATCACCATTTCATGGAATAGATTGACCTAACAATTTAGATGCCTTTGTGCAAATGTGCATGTGAACAAACTTGTCAAACCATGTAAAAAATAATTGTCTTCGCTTGATCTTGTTCGTACACATTTTTGTAACTCTCCTTTATTAATTTTTTTTTGTGTGTTTCTTATTTATCAAAACAGGTAGGCAGATGTTTAACTCCCAGCACAAACTCATACCAAAATAACCAAATAGAGAGAAAATACTTTACCTTTGGAATGCGAAGTGGGTTTCTAGACGCATATTCACACAACTTCCCAATTTTTCTGTCATTTGGTTCTTCATCCTGCAAAGAATTGTTTGATTTAGGCATTAATGGAAGCATTTATTTGAAGACACTAGGATATCAACCAAGACATATATATATACACACACATCATAAAGCTTTCAAAAATTGAATTCTAACATGTTCTTAAGAAGGCAGAGGTATACCAATATCATGTATAGCATCCAATGTTACAAATAATTGGAAACAAGTACATCTTCATAGCAAATGAGCTGATATTCTTTAGTGATTCAAGACACTTAGACAAAAGAAACTGAGATAAAGATAAAAACTCATAAAAACATGAGAAATTTGTTTGTCAGTGTTTTCTATTGATTTATTAGGCATATCCATAGGCATTATTTGTGATAGACAGAAAACAATCCCTGTGTGGCTGAGTATGCATATAGGTTTTACCAAAATAACATGCCCTACCATTATGCAATTGTGATTATAAGGGCCCCATTTTACTCAAATGGATCACTTCGACCAAGGTTATTGCATTGGAACCAAAATAAGTAGATTATACATAAAGGAATAGACAAATCATCAATAAAACAGTTGATAAAAATTTGAAAAAATGAGAAGATATTTATTTTAAAATATTTATATAGTATTTGTCTACGGCTGGAGATTTTGCACATCTGTTGTTGAATTTATTTTGTGTACGCACTCCATGTTTTGCTTGCATCTAATATCTTAGATTGTAATTTGTTACCCTTTAGGAGTGGATATAAGCTAACTTTTGGGGGGTTGTTTATATAGATTCATTCGACTGTGTGAAAATTCTTGTTCCCACTGGACTGTTCAATGATGTTCTTTTTGATCATCTTATAATTGTATTGCAGCAAATGAACATCCATTGACATGGTAATACATGGCACTAGTATGGTTAAAAATATACATGGTTAGCAGAAAGATTAATTTCAGTACTTAATATATTGGCTATGGAAGCTGGTTCTGTTTTTGCAGTTTCAATTATAAGCATAACACAAACAAGAAAATGAATCCCAATCGTATGGTTTGTAGGTTGCAATAGAATTGTTACAATAGATAGCTAAACCAAATGATGCAAAAATGGATAATCAGTTTCTTGTCCATTAAAGAGTTGGTTAGTGCAAAGAAAAAGGCACTTCACATGTACAAGCAACGTGAAAGTAAAATTTAGATGTTGGCTCACCATAATCTTAGATATGGGCATGGTAACGGTACACAGTTTGTTCTACACTTGAAGGTTCTAAATTAAGATATTTCTTCAGTTGCATAAGAACATTGATGTCCAAATAAGGTTTATAGCAGAATGAAATACCAACAACAATGATTCTTATCAACATATTCAATAAGTAAATTGCTGCCGCAAAAATTACTCCTGAGAAACAGTCTAAGGATAATATATCACATTCACAAGTTAGAAAGAAAAAAAAAATGTCAGAACTATCTCACCTGAGATTGAGAAAAAATGTCAGCTAGCAGCTTCTTGTACCTCTTCACTGGTTGCCTAGATCGCGTCCTCAGTGAAGGACAGAGACAGCAAAGGTTGCCGCATACAGGAAAAATCTTCCTTGATACCACACCCATCTTGTATACTGCAAGAAAAAATTGTGGAATCAAAGAAAAAAAGTAGAAAAACATGCATTTTAGTTATTGTGCCAGTTCAACTCAAACTTATCTACTATCATGAACCATAATTGTTAATTCTCCACTTACATAGCATTATTATACCATAATTGCTCTTCTAAAAACTACTTACTATCATAAACATAAATTACTGATTCTCAAACTTACATGGCATCAGTAAACCATGTTAGATAACTACAAGATAAATCAAAATTTTGGCAAAGTATAAATGAAGAGTGATTAAGGTGAGTGCAAATGGCCAATGCATCCGATAGTGAGAAAAAATTCAGTCAAGCTAAAAGGACTAATAAACAATAGGTAGGCATACAACATCTAGTTAAATCAATAAAAAAAAGGATTGAAAAAAGACACAGGAATGTTGAAGCCAAGAACACTCTTATACTTTTTCTTTTTTTTAGCATAGGAATCAGTTTAAGCAGGATTTCTTGAACACTTACATAGTAGGCCTTCAAAAGATGCATATGAAAAAAAAAAAAAAAAAGGTAAGAGCTATTGCCTGACGAGCTTCCTAACCTTCTTAGCCAATCTATGTATACGATCTTTGCATCGCCCAAGAGTGCTTCTATTGGCGCATAAAATTTAGGATGATTCTGCTATCTGACGTAGTTAATTAGATCCTTCCTCTTCAACTGGCAGGGAATTTGCTCATCCTAAAAGTAAACAAATTAGTCACTCAAAGTGCTCGTTTACTTTCTCAAACATGCATTAGCTAATCAAACCAACAAAGAAAAAAATTCACTCTTCGCAAAAACTACGTCAATGAAGGATGGCACGTCAAAGATCATTGCTTTTTTAATCTAAAAGAACGAGTATGTCGTCATCTCCGGCGTCGTAGGCCGGGAAATGTACCTGGCAATCAATTCAACCAATAATCGACCGGGTCGAAGGTTGAAGGAGACGGCCAAGACCAAGCGAAGAAGCGCAGGATCTTGCTCCAACTCGCGAGGAAGACGAAGAGAAAGGGGGAGGAGAGCTGTCTTCCTCCCTCGCCCTTCCTCCCCGTCTCTCACTCGAGCTCTATCGTGGCAACGCCCTTGACCTCGTCGCGGAGAATTCTCGGCCCTCTCCTCCATCCGCGGAGAATTCTCGGCCCTCTCCTCCATCCGCGGAGAATTGCTTTCGCCCAATAATAACGCAATCGAGAGAAAAACTCGGGGAGATCCCACTGCAGCCTCGCCACGGGACGACGACCATAAAATTCAAAACCTTCCGGCTTACTTTCAATTTGACCTCCTCATGTTACATTTTTATCCACAAAACCCTTACTTTTAAGCACTAAAAATCTAGGGGCGAAAGTGAAATTTAAAGGAAAATTTTCCATCTGAGTGGACCATTCTGCACGAATGCTCTAGGCCATTTTGTTATCCACAAAGATTTACATAAATATCAAAAGGAATTTACTTTAAATGTTAATCAAAATTATTAAAATTATTTTAAATTGATCAAAAAATATTTTAAATTTGGTCACTTTTGACCAACATTTATAGTGATATTTTAAAAAAAATGAAATGTGCTTTTTGTTATTTTAATAAATGGCATTTTACTGAACGCGTGAAAAAATTTAAAAAAGGTCTGTATTATCCGATTTTTTTTTTTTTATTTCAAAAGTACTTGTCACATTTCCATTATACCTCTTCCTTCTTTTTCATATTTAAATTATTACTCTATCCATTTAGAAACTCACTATTCTTAATTTATTTATACCGTCGAATTCATATGAGGACATATCATAAACTAAGAAAATTTTAAATTACTTTAAACTAAAACTAATATACACTCTACAAGCCTATTGAATGTGCCTATACTCTCATATTTGAATTCGACAATATAAATAGAGAGTTTTGATAAAATTTATCACAAACTCTTCATAAAACATAGGACATAATAAATTCTTAGAACTCATCTTATTAAAAATATATTAAATTTTTGAATGGTATATAGGTCATTAGTCAATTTCATCCAAAACTAATTAATAAATTTAGAGAATTCTTAATCACTTAAAATTAAAATTAATATATTTTTATAAGTCTCTTTAATGTATCTATATCCTTATATTTGAATTCAATAATATAAATTGAGAACTTTCATAAAAAAAATTATAACAAATTTATTATAAGACATAACATAATAATATTCACTAATTAACACTATCAATATAGTTCTAAAAATCTTTTTATTTAAAGAATATTAAATTTTTAAAATTTTGAATTAGGTAACTCTATTAGTCAATTTCATCCAAAACTAAATGATAAATATAAATAATTTCAAATCATTTTAAACTAAAACCAACGTTTTCATGCTCTCCTATTTGAATTAGGCTATCTATTCCTTTTAAATTTTATGTAAATTTGCAATTTAAATCGAGATGGACACGTTATATTGCAAGTGACACGTCACGGTATCGGATATAACATACCGTCACATTTCCATGTCGATGGAATAGAACAATGAATAAGAAAATTGGAAAATAAATAAAATAGAAAGGGGAAAGCAAGAGAAGACTTGCTCTGCGACCTAGTCGTCGTCGTCTTCCTCCACCCCTTTCCGCTTAGCTTAATCTCCGCATAACACGCCTCCATTCTGCGTCATACTTACTTTCTCATTCATTTCTCTCCTCTGCGTCTCATCTTCCTCGCAATCTGCTCTCGATCGAGGTATGTATCATCAAAATCAGTGTTTGTTTCGTTCTGATCTGCTTCAGATGCTGATTTTGAGGTTATTCTGCATTAGATGTCTTCAAAAAATCATATTTTTGGCTGGTTTATTGTAAATATTTTTGGATATAACAGTTGTCGACGAGCTGCTACTGACTGTTCCGATGCTGGAGGTTGCTTGGGGTGGTTAAAGAAGTCAGTTTTGGACGGTAATATTAAGTGGATTAAAAGATTGAGGGTTTCTGTGTTGGTTTCGTAGTTGTTGTTCCGATAAAAGATGGAAGGTTCTAAATTTGCTGGGTTTATGGGTGGCGGAGGCGGTGGTGGCGGTGGAATTGTTAATGGGAACAGCTACTATGACATGGGATTTTACCGGAAGCTCGATGAGGGTTCCAACATGTCTTTAGATAGCATTGGAAGCCTGCAGACAAGTACTGGTGATGGATCCATTGCGATGTCTGATCAAAATAGCAGTGTTGGATCAAACAACTCAAGAACTAGCATACTGCGTCATGGACTCCGTCTGTTTCCCAGTGCCAACTTATCAGTGGGGCACAGTGTGCGACCTGGTAGGGTATCCCATGCCATAAATGACGATTCGTTGGCTCAAGCTTTGATGGATCCACGTTACCCCACTGAAGCTCTTCAGAACTATGATGAATGGACTATTGATCTCAGGAAGTTGAATATGGGGATGGCCTTTGCTCAGGGTGCATTTGGGAAGCTTTACAGAGGCACATATGATGGAGAAGATGTTGCTATTAAGTTATTGGAAAAACCAGAGAACGACCCTGAGAGGGCACAACTAATGGAGCAACAATTTGGCCAGGAGGTTATGATGCTTGCAAATCTCAAACACCCAAATATTGTGAAGTTCATTGGAGCATGCAGGAAGCCGATGGTCTGGTGCATCGTGACCGAATATGCGAAGGGAGGATCTGTGAGACAGTTTCTCATGAAAAGGCAGAATAGGTCTGTGCCTCTGAAGCTTGCTGTCAAGCAAGCTCTAGATATTGCCAAGGGTATGGAATATGTGCACGGGTTGGGGTTCATACATAGGGATTTGAAGTCTGACAATCTCCTTATAGTGTCCGACAAATCAATTAAGATTGCTGACTTTGGAGTTGCACGTATTGAGGTGAAGACTGAGGGGATGACTCCAGAAACTGGAACTTACCGTTGGATGGCACCGTATGCAAATATTCAGCCTATCTTTTTTTTTAGTAACTTTAAGATATCACAAAAGTTCTATGAATGTGCTAAAGTGCCATGCTTAAATTCTTCATAGTTTTCTCAGTTTACCCATTGTCTCGCATCTTATCCATGCTTCCTAATTGTCGTTACGTATATTTAGCAACCTAGTTAGAGCTTATACTTTCTATGCATTGATGGAGTATATCGATTGATATTTATTGGTATAGAAGCTTCTCTTTTTTTCTCCATTCCAAGATGCAAATATAGTTAGAGATTATACTTGCTATGCATTGTTGAAATATATTTGTTGCTATATATATTGGTACTAGAGGCTTCTCTCTTTTTTTTTCCCTCCCCCCTAGATGCAAATAAATGGTATAAATAGTAACAGCTAATTACTAGTAGACAAATCCTTCAAAATTTTCTTTTTATGAACAGCACATATTGAATTTTTGAATGGTCAGTGCAATAATTATCTTAAAATCCTTGGTTTTAGCAAGAATCACAATTCATACACATGATTAATGCATTTCGTGAGTAGATGCGTGTTATACTAAATTTGAACTTGAGGTCTCTTGGAATTAAGCTCAGATGCACTTGCCAACAAAGAAACTCCTAATTTGCACGTATTCACACAATTTATCTTGTATTATAGATATATTGATCAAGTATATATTTAGATGATAACCTCATCCACAATTATCTTGTTCAGACGTCCATGCTATTGCTAATACTTCGGCCGTTCTGACTGCATCAGATTGATGGAATTGATATCTTCTGATTATTTTTAGCAGCTAATTAGTTATTAATCCATATAGGATAAATGAGGAAATAGTAAATTTCATCATGAATATGTTAAGGAGATTTAAACTATATTTGTTAGACAAGGTAACCAACTAAGATGAATGGAGCAGCAGGAGATAGGAAAAGCCAAGGCAATTTTACTAGAAAGCATATGACAGCCAATGGTCTATTTAGCCGAGCCCAAATAATTATTTCACTGTGACTTTTGATCATTTGTTATGAATACACTTTAGATTCCAGTTATTTTGTAATCTGTCACAATCCTATATTGTTGATGTTGAGAGAAGTATTAATATTAGATAGGAATTATACCATGTGATGATTATCTTTTTTGTGCTTTCCATTTAACATTTCCACTTTGGCATCCATTTACAAAAACTACTAGCTGGGGAGTCATTTGCATGTGTTTGTTATGGCTATTATTATTATTAATTAGTGCAAGCGCCCTTTTGTTTTGCTTATATTTTGGGTGGTTGAAGTATCAAACAAGTTGTTCAAGGACCCTGGGAGGATTAGGATATCAAGTAGGCTAAAATTAGAAGTTTCGAGATTCCTACTTCTAGAGGAGACCTTCCACAATCAGTTAGCCATCACAATCGTTGTCATTCAATGGTCAATACAAGCCTCTCTTGGTCAAGAGAGGAAAATCATATTAGAATAATTCGTTTAAATTAAGAATACTTCAATCTTTGGAGGAGCTGATTATTAAAAGTTTTCCTTTTTCTCAGTATGTGTTCAATTATTGTTTATTTGGGCCCTTAAAAATAATCAAATGATCTAAAATTTAAGATAGTGTCGTGCATTTCTGTAGTCATGTCTTCAAACCTATCAAGACAATGCCAAAAAAATGCTGACTAATAAAAGAGATTCGATCAATTTGACTTGTGTAGCTCAGTCTCAATTTGCCTCTTTATGTTACTCCAGTCACTGAAACATTAAATGCGTGGTATATTTATGTTATATCCTTTATCTTCTTGTTTCATATTCATGCTCTTTTTGTGCTTGTGAGTTATTGATTGCTGATCGATGTAACGACACCTTTGTGTTTGCAGAGAAATGATCCAACACCGACCTTACAATCAGAAAGTTGATGTTTATAGTTTCGGCATTGTTCTCTGGGAGCTCATAACGGGTGTGCTTCCATTTCAGAATATGACAGCCGTGCAGGCGGCTTTTGCTGTGGTGAACAGGGGAGTTCGACCCAGCGTACCACCAGATTGCCTCCCCGCACTCAGTGAAATCATGACCCGCTGCTGGGATGCCAACCCTGATGTGCGCCCTTCATTCTCTGAAGTCGTCACAATGCTCGAAAGCGCGCAAGCGGATATCGTGAACACTGTTCGTAAAGCACGCTTCAGATGCTGCACACAACCGATGGCCATCGACTGAGAAGGGCAGCGAGAAGAATGCAACATTTTGGTTGGTTCCACCTACGTCTAAAGCCTAGATCATGAATGTTTGTGTCGCCGTTCGAATGCTACCAAGTAAAATAAGATGTCGCGATCTTTATTGTATAGAACACAAATGAATCTATTAGCTTAAGCTCTCGAACTATTTCTAGACTGCTCCGTTGACTGTTAGTTGTTGCGACTTGTAAAATTCAGGCTAGATCTTGTATGCTGTGATTCAGGCTAGATCGTGTATGCTGTGATTGTGAAACATGAAAGAAGATTGATTGCCTCAAACTGCTTGTTCTCTATGTTTCGTGAAAACACAGGTTTCTTTGGTTTGTTTCGTTCCGAGCATAAGAATTAGAATTGCAGCAGATGAATTTCTAGCGTCGTTTGATTGTAGTAGCTTCTTCAATTCTTGTATCATCATCTGCTAATCATTATTTTATGTCTGTATTTAGCAGGTTCTTCATGTTCTTGAAGAGGGAACTGAGGTATAATTTAAACTCCTAGTGCAATAAATAATTCTTTAAGGCCCCTTTGATAGGTGTGATAGGATATGATTGGGGATAGAATTAATAATCACTTCTTATGTCTTGTGATTGTAAATTCTACTCTTAATCGACTCTAATTTTATCCATAATTAATCATATCACCTCTACCAGATCAAATGGCCCACAAATATGCGTATATATATTTTCAATATTAAAAGTTCTTCGTATATTTTCGTTTAGCTTCACTGTCAGCCGTTGGATTTGACATTGGGAGATCTCCAACCGTCCATGGGTGCCATTGGTTTCCTCGCCCAAGGTTTTTCATTCCTGTGTGGTACAGTTCACCAAAGGCCAAAAGTCTACTTCTTATTGGATCTGTAGAAAGACAACCGTGGGGTCCATACTTGGTAGCGAATGAACGAGTAGGGTTATTATGTATGATGAAACGACCGGCACACGAGATCTTGCATCGGAGATACCGAAGGCGAGCTCAGATCTTTCTGTCTCGCCGGCTCTCTTCGATTGCTTCTCTTCCCGTTGGATCGTCCTGGGAGATCCTCTCCCTCCTGTTAGAGTTCGATGGCCAACGCCCTAGGGCTCGTCTCGTCGTCCGCGCGGTCCTTCCGGGAGAGAAAGCTGGAGCCTTGGGCGCTTCGGAGGTTTGGATCCAGGAGGGCGCTGCTCGGATGCTTCCGCGCTGCGGTGGATGGTAACGTCCTTAGCGCCGTCGCGTTGAATTCGTATCAGCGCCAAAGGTACGTCTCCTCTTTGTTTCGGATTGGTTATGGTTTGGAATTGTTACTGAACATGGTTGTGTAGCAAATGGGAAAATTGTATTGTTTAGACGAAATCAAGCCGCAAAATCTGGTCTTGGTTTTTTGTTCTTGATTGTAGTCTGTGTGGTTCTGTATCAATCTAAGGACGGAATGGGGTATAGGGGTAAGATGATCTATCACTTTTCTGTAAACTCTTGTCTGGCAATGGGAACAGAGTGGGCTATTCTGTACTTTTTGAATGAATGGAAGGACAAGGACCACCGAGCATTCATTGCGTTAAAGGAGAAACAGGGAGTCAAATAAAAGAAATGGAGACCAGACAATTGGATCATGAGTACTATAAGATGGGTTTGCTTGGTCTGTGGCTGTTAGCTTGGCTATCAAATTGCCGCTGTGGCTCATTGAGTTTGCTTGGTCTGTGGCTGTTGGCTTGGCTATTTGTTAGCAAGTTGCTAGATTGAAGTAGTCAGTTATGGAAGAACTTTGAGCATTTTCAATTAGAGGTGCTAATTTACAGTTTGTTCTTTTTAGTTTTTGTGGTGATTCCATTAAACCTATTTGTAGTTCATATTTTTCTTTTTTGTGATTTCTTGCGCATTGGCATTGTAGCATTGAATTTCATGTTTTTCTTCTCAGCAAGCTATACCAGCTGCTTCATGTTGCCTTACATTTTTTGTGGTCTTTTATTCAATCTACATTAGTTATCTTGCATTTAAAATAATTGAATGACATTCTTCATATCTTCATTCTAAGAAAGAAAAATTGCAGAGTTGTTGGCCTGGGGTCAAAGCTTGTTGGATCAGGATCTGCTGTACCAAAGCTTACCATTTCCAATGATGATCTTGCACAAATTGTTGAAACCTCAGATGAATGGATTTCTGTTCGGACAGGAATTCGGAATAGGAGAGTTCTTACAGGTACTGTTCTGTCATATAGTTGTGTCTTCATTCTTCTGGTGTGTCATTCATGTGTATCAAATGAGAATCAGCAATTGGTTTATTTTAATTGCCTACTTACCGAGCACAAGTCTTTTCTATGTGTGCAAGTCGTATCAAGTCAATCAATGGCATCTTATCTCGTGAAGGATAAAAATTAATCAAAGGTTTTGACTATTCTGTGGAATATGGTCACATGTTAATGTTGTGAGAAGCATGTGTTTCATTGTTTTCTTTCCATTCAGAGGGATACAAATTGAAATCTGCTTTCTTCTATAAGCAAACTATTCTTTTGGAGTTAGTTCTCATAAATAATTTCAGTTCACCTTCAAGTGCTCCAGATCGTGTTGATGTCATCATAAGTCAAAACCAATTTAGACAGCTAAAGGAAATGACTTAGCTTAACACACCGACTTAGAACATTGCATATCAGAGCCATTCACTATCATGCCGCAATGGCTGCTTACTTTTCCTGCCTGATTATAGAAGGTCTACTGATTATTTTTTGACATCTATGCCTGAATAACACAAAGGAAGCAAAATTCATCCCTCATTTCCTTTTTAATGGATCTTATAAATGGAATTCCAGATGGGTATCTTACTAGAATTTTTTTCCTTTTGTTCACAGGAAATGAAACGTTGGGTGGCTTAGCTGCAGAGGCAGCAAAAGGGGCTCTTCTAATGG
The DNA here is from genome assembly GCA_037974815.1 of Kaempferia elegans. Lineage (NCBI taxonomy): Eukaryota > Viridiplantae > Streptophyta > Magnoliopsida > Zingiberales > Zingiberaceae > Kaempferia > Kaempferia elegans. The sequence goes on from JBBPFQ010720153.1 coordinate 23,453, forward strand.
CCGAAGTAGAAGCTGATGCAGTTGATCTAGTCATAATGTGCACATCAACGCCAGATGATTTGTTTGGAGGTGGCTCTCAGGTTTGATGATGATTTTACTCAAAGATTATACAAAATTAGTGTTCCTGGAATTCATAGATCTAAGTCGCAACATCCTGGGTTAATTTTTGAAATTTCTGTGTTACTTATTTGTGATGACATGGATTTAACATGGCAACAACTTTGTGTCATTGCATGTGCCAAGTGTTGGATGTCAATTGTCCTTAATATTTCAAAGTTGCGCTAGATATAAATCTATTGTCATTATCAGAAGTTGAAGTGGATTTACCTACTTTCTACTAAGATTTCTTTCTGCTTATATTGCAATATCTGTCATTCTGAACACTACTTTATCTTGTTTAGATACAAAGGGACTTGGGATGCAAAAATGCTTGGGCTTTTGACATAACAGCTGCTTGTAGTGGATTTATCATCGGCCTAATTACTGCTACTCGATTTATTAAAGGTCTAGTTGGATTTTTGTGTGAAAATGTGCTTTCAGGGTAAAATCTAATCCAAGTGATTGATCATATTGTTTTACAGGTGGTGGGTTTCAGAATATCCTGGTAATTGGTGCAGATGCTCTTTCACGCAATGTGGACTGGACAGATAGAGGCACATGCATCCTTTTTGGCGATGCAGCTGGTGCGGTGCTTGTCCAGGTTAATTTTACTTTATTGACTTTTGAAAGAAACCTGAATCAGCATGTACAATAAATTGCATTGTAGCATTTCTTACTCTTAAACAAAATGGATGTCACCATTTTGAATTACAACATCTTATTAGGTTGCTATTAAAAAGATACTGAAATAAAATTTCAATAGAAAGTTAATTTTCTCTCTTAATCATTATGCTATTTGTGATCTGATGGGATATTTTGATAACTATCCTCAGAAACTAAAGAACTCCATGATCTCATCATGGACTGCATGAGAACAAGCTTGTAATGGATTTCTAAGCACTTCATTTTTATTGCTCCAAATACGTTTATGCAAATAACTTGGAACTCTTATTATTAGCCATGACTTTCCTGAATCCAAAACCTTGGATACATGGATTTAACAACAACAACGCCTCTGCAAGGTAAGGTACCCCCGTGAGGTCATTCATGAGCTAGGCCCTCTTTGATTCTTTCTCCTCCTGATTGGTGCTGACTAGCAACCCACCTTGATATGGTGTCAGTACCATCGATGCATCTTGCACTGGCTAAGGACTGATAACCCAGCTCAGAACAAGATTTAAAACTCGCTTGGATGCTTAACATACCCTTATGTTCTACAAAACACAACCGTCATGGAACTGTTTTCTATGTACAACTCATCTTATATTACAGTTTCTGATATTTTGTTAATTATTGATGTTTGTCATGCAGTGTACTCTTGCTTCTTATTTGTTAATCATAGATCTTTGCATTCGATTTAGAGAATCAAATTAATCGTGTTCATAAATTTTGCAATTTACGTGTGTAAGTTATATAGTTTGTTCTATGAATGCATATTATCTTTCTGATGTGGCAGCATTTCCAAATTTTACGATACAGGCATGCAACAGCGAAGAAGATGGCTTGCTTGGTTTCGATGTTCACAGCGACGGGAATGGCCAGAGGTGAAGTCCTGCATAACGATATCTTTTTGGGAAGCTATATTCTTGTTCTGAGTTGATTCTGTGTTGTTCTGCCACAGGCAGTTAAATGCTCTAGCAACGTATGATCATGCAGCGGAAAGTAATGGCACCTGTCTATTTCCTCCAAAGAGATCATCGTATTCTTGCATTCAAATGAATGGCCAAGAGGTCTTCCGCTTTGCAGTTCGATGTGTGCCACAATCTATCGAAGCTGCATTGGAGGAAGCTGGCATTCCAAGTTCTAGTATCGATTGGTTGCTGCTCCATCAGGTAAGCAAACACAACTAGTAACAACACCAGATTGTGGTTACATAATTTGTTTTTGTAAAACTCAAAGCGATTACCACTCACCAGGCAAACCAACGGATCATGGATGCGGTAGCTACCCGGTTAGAGATCCCTCACGAGAAGGTCATATCGAATTTGGCAAACTATGGAAACACAAGCGCAGCATCGATTCCTCTAGCACTGGATGAGGCCGTTCGGGCCGGAAAGGTTCAGGCTGGCGACACCATTGCGACCGCAGGGTTCGGAGCTGGACTCACTTGGGGTTCCGCGATCATTAGGTGGAGATGAAGCTTCCGCTCGAGGACGATGACAGAAGTTTCTCAAATGCTGCTGCTCGGTCGACAGTGTGTTCGAGTAGAAATGAGTTTCTTCCTTTCTGGAATATTGTTACTATTTTCACCATCCTTAAACATGTTTTCTCCAGATAGTGGGGCATTCTGAGTGTCGTTTGTCCTTTTCACCATAGAAATGGCACATTGTCCGTGTCAACTATCTTCATTCAATTCTTTTACTTGAACAATCTTTGGTTCGTGCAGGAGTTTTCAGTTTTATATAAAAAATCTAAGGGGGCGTTTGGTTTACTTATTTTCTATTTTCATTTTTTAGAAAACGCGCATTTTCTAAAAAATAGCGTTT
>JBBPFQ010720154.1:0-14384 GCA_037974815.1 Kaempferia elegans
GAATATATTTGTATTTTTTAATTTTAAAAAATAATTTATTTTAAATAAATAAAAAAGATGAGATGGCGTCATCATTTATGAGCCTTTCTAGAGGCCCACGGTTCTTTAATGGGCCTTTTCTCTTGAATGAAAGGCTTTCCACGTGCACCGCGCCGCTCAGGGCACTTCCGTCATAAAAAAATAGCCGTTGGCCGGCTTGTCGGCTGCGCACTTTCGCTACCCGAACGGCCGGATCCCTCGGCCGTTTCCCCAACGATCGGAGTTGCGTGCGGACAGAGACCACGCGCCAGGGTGGATACGAGCCACCAGCTGCCGCGCTCATCATTACCCCACACGTGGCATATCCTCATCCTCTGAGCTCCCTCCCACCCTGTCCCGTCTCCCTGACCACAATTAATACCGTTGCGATGGGCTTCGTAAAATTCGCAGCGTCGGGCCGTCGGCGTCTCCGACTTATCGCAATCTCCGTCGGCGCAAAGGTCACACGTAGCCGTCCTTCCGTTTCATCGAGCCCTGTTTGATACCCGCTTCGCGTTTTCGGTATCTGCCAATAATAGATCGTGTAGGATTCTGAGTATGAATTTAAATAAGGAGCACCCTCCTACGTTTGATTTTTCCTATTAATATGCTTCCTCCTCTTTCCTCCCTCCGGCTGCCTCTTCTTCCTCATCACTGGAGTCCGTTTCAGCGTCGATTGCGCTTTCTTATCTTGCTTATTTGTCATCAGCTTCTTCCTCGGTCGGCATTGCCTTCGATTTGAGATCTTTGGAGTTGATCGGATCCGGAGTATCTGCGCGTTGAGGCGGCGATTAGGTGTTCTTCTTGCAGTTCATGGCCTTTGATAGAATGTCGGGGGCAAGTTTGCAGGTGGGTCGCCGGAGTGGAGAGCATCGGTTTTATGATGCCTCCAAGGCTAGCAGGAGCCGTCATGGCCACCGCCGACAATGCATACAGAGTTCGCAGAAATATACCGGCACCTGCACCTCTGTGGTTTCGCCATACCCTCCATCTCTTCCCGTGGATAAGGATGCAATGGTGATATCTGGCGTCCCGGAGCCAGAGGACCGAGTTCGAGAAGAGGAGGTTTCTAAGAAGACCGGGACAGTGACCGCTTCGTGTGTTAGCGCTTCTGCCGGTCATCCTTGCAACTTGGAACGTTTCTTGAAGTCAACCACTCCAGTTGTTACCGCTCGGTACCCTTCGAAGGTTTGAAAGTCTCCGCCTTCGCTTATCCTCGTTTAGTTGAATTGACGCTTTATTGGTTTTCAGATGAAAATGGGAGGATGTAGGGATTCTGATGGGGAGTCTGGGCCTTATTTTGCTCTTTCGGACCTCTGGGAGTCGTTTGCTGAGTGGAGCGCCTATGGTGCTGGTGTTCCTCTTGTTCTTAACGGCACAACCAGCGTGATCCAGTATTACGTGCCCTTCTTGTCCGGCATCCAGTTATATGGTGCATTGAACAGGCCGTCGACTGACTGCAGGTAAAAGAGCGTAACAGTTACATTTAAGTTGTTATTGTGAAGAATTCGTAAAGGAACAACCATTTGGCTTTGTTAATTTTTTTATTTCTTGGTAGAAATGTTAGTTAGCTGTTCTCTACAAAGTTTGCGATCTTAGTTTGGCATGGACACAGAACCCTTGGCAGCGCTTGTAGGTCGAGCCATACATTATTTCGGTAGTCAGAATGATGAGTTGACTAATGTTAGCATCTGTAGGTCTCATGTCTTATATATTTTTCAGCCTCCCATTCATCAAAAAGCTACCTGTTTGATGTAAACACATGATAAAATGTTCATTTAAATGTCTAGATTGAATAAAATATGATTGAATTGGTCCATTTGTCGTCTGAATTTCTTGCCAAGAGTATTTATTGATCTATTAGATGAGTAAATGTCTTAAACAACCAACACTACCCTTTGTCGTCACCCCATAGTATCTGAAACAATAATAATTTTATTCTAAAACTTTCATTCAAATTCTTAAGATCCTCAATTGGCTGGTAGTACTGTAAGAGTGCAAATAGAAGCTACTAATACTATTAATATGGAAATTGAATGGCATACACTGTGACTTGAACTATATATATAATTTACTAAAATTATTAATTAGAATCATTAAACTTGTCCAAATGAATGACATCTGTAGTAACTTGAAGAACTAACAGTTTATTTTAGTGCCAAAAGTATAGGCCCCTCATCTGGAAACTGTTTCTTTCACGTTTGGAATCAATGACTTGTTTGCTACATAATATGTGCTAATAGGTTACTAAAGGGGGGCTACTACTAATATAAAAAAAATAATTAATCTCCACCATAACTTGGAGTGATACACCTGTGCTCAATGCTAGATTTTTTGCTACATGACATGTACTAATAGGTTTTTAATAGGAGTTACTAATTATCTCAATACAATTGACCTCCACCATAACTTGGAGGAGTACACCTTAGCTCACCTTAAATCAGTTCCCACGTTTGAGTTGATTCTAAGACACAGATTTGGTAGCTTATTCATTACACTCTTAGCTTTTGGAAATTGCTTAGTGATTTCTGTTAATGTGTTATTGGCCATCATCTTGTGCAAAGGGAGAAAGATGTTAGCTGTTTTTTGCAATGAGTTGTTGGCATATGCTTGTTGAGCCCTACCGCAATTATGTGTCTCCAAACTTGTCATTTCTATTGATTTTGTCTTTTTAGTAGTTCTATTTCTGACATTCATCTATGAAAAAATAATTAAATCATGAATTTTTTTATTTATATGCAATAAAGAAATTCCCACTTGCCTTTCGTCCACTGAAGTTTAATTAATTTAATTCATGTGGCTGCTATATCTTGTTTGAATTATCCTATTGATTGTGGAAGGAAATTTTGACATTTATCCAATTTCTCCTATGACTACTAGAAGGTCATTTTGATGTTTGACCTTTTAATCTAGGAAGAAATCAATATACATTCTCTGTAAAGAATACTCTTACTATGGATATAAAGGAAAATCTTTGCCTGTAAGGAAAAAATGAACTTCCATATACATTGCATGGAAATTCGGGAGTCCTTAATAATTGACCCTCTTATCCTATGTTTCCTCTTTTTTTTTTCAAGAACTGTTAATCTTTAGTTTCTTGTTTTCCTTTTGCCTGACAGTCTTTTTATGGTTTATCCATAACTATTTTTTAGTGAATCACTCACATACCTGATTTACCAAGGAAATATATAAAGATTGTCATTGTTCTTCCAATGCGAACTGGACTGTTATTTTAGATTTTTTATGAATTGACATGCTTCTTTGTGCTGTTAATTTAGCAGAAGACCTGGTGATGAGAGTGATGGTGACAGTTATTGGGATTCGAGTAGTTGTATAAGTAGTGATCGTGAACATGAAAAGGAGTTCAGATACTCAAAAGCATGGGATTCAGAGCATGTTGCTGCAAACTTGTTCACAAGGATGCATAGTCTTTGTCTGAGAGAGAAACATTGGGACCGGCTAGAGGGATCTTCAAGTGATGATGGGGATTGTGGACATTCACAGTCTGACTACTTGTTTGAATATCTTGAACAGGATCCACCATTTGTTCGTGTACCATTATTTGATAAGGTATGCAGTTTTGTGACCTTATGAATCTAAGTTTTTGGTTCTTTTTTTCTTTGATCTTGTTTTTGATGTTCTGTCCAATGTGTTCCTACAGATCTCAGATCTTGCAGGTCATTTTCCTGCTTTGAAATCTCTTAGAAGTTGTGATCTACTTCCATCTAGCTGGATTTCAGTTGCATGGTGAGGTTTGCATTATTTGAGATTCAGTTATGGTTTGGATTAATCAATATTGATTTTCTCTAACGTGAATTTGTTTAGGTACCCTATATATAGAATACCAACTGGCCCAACATTGAAGGATCTAGATGCTTGTTTTCTGACATTTCATTCTCTTTCTACGCCAATGAAAGGTATTGTTTTAGTGTTTTATGTTCCCTTCTCTTCTACGTTCTAATTGTTCATAGATGATACTATATTTAAGCTGGCCATGGAATATTATTAAAGTTACAAATGTAAATTGTTCTTTGAATTTTGCTTTTTTCAATGTCCCTACACTGTTTTTGAAAATCATATCAGTACTAGTTGCCTCTATTGTTATATATTTAATCTGGCCATGAAATTCTGTAAATGTTACAATTGTTTTTGCTTTTGCTGTATCCTACATTATCCATGGTATTCTATTAATACTAGTTGCTCAGTTGTCATTTGTTTGGAGGGAAACCCGAGAAGTGGATGGTTAACAAAGAGGATTAAATTTTTAATATTTTTAATCCTTGTCAAACAACATCCATCTAAACAATGTTCGCCCATGATTATGAAGTGGGATGGCTCAGTCAGGTTGCACTGCTCGAGCAGCTTGGTCGAGCCGATTGATGTGAATGTGTCAGTTGGACTAGATGAGTTGCAAGTTTAGAAGGTCAAGTGGAATGGATGTATTTTCTAATTGGGCTGATTGGGTTAGGCAACTGATCAAATTGGGTGGGTCAAGTGGGCTTATTAGACCTGGTGGGTTGATCTAGTTGATCAACTAATTGGGCGTTAGGTAGGAATTTTGGATTGATTAGGCATAAGCCTTTCAAGTTGATCGGATAAGCAGGCAACCTGGTTGATTGGCTAAGCAGACATCCTGGTTGATTGAACCGTTAAGTTGGTTGAGTTGTGTGCGTTGGTAAGGTCAGTGGAACATGTGGGTCATGTGGCCCGGTCAAGCATCTTGTTGAATTGGATGAGTTGGTGGGGCCACGTAGGTTGGTTAGTTCTGGTTGACTGGGCAGGTCAATTTTTTGGGGTAGGCATGTGAGTTTGTTGGGTCAATGAGTTTGTCTATCCAACTGAACTAAGTTAGACAAGCTAATTAGGCTTAGCGAACCAAGTGGGCTCAGCAAGCCAGCCATGCCAACCAGTCAGGTAGCTTAAGCAGGTCAAATAGGTTGGGCAGTCTAGGCTATCTATCCAGTTGGTTCAATTGAGCCTGTTGTTCCAGGTGAGTTTGGTTGGTCTAGTCAGTTCAAACAGTTTTATTGGTGTGATTGAGTTGGTCTGGCCAAGCAATCTGGTTTTTGTGGCCAGTCGAGCAAGCTGGACAATTGGGCGATTTGCAGGTCTGATCGATTTGTGCCGATTAGGAGGTATGGTATGGGAAGTTTAGGTCGGGTTGGTAGTTTGGATGGCTTAGGCAGGTTGGACATGGGCCTAGTGGTTGATGAATCAGATGAGCCAAGGCAGTTCGAATGGATGGGGAGCTTGTTGGATCTGTTGCGCATGTGTAATGTACAAGTCATGGATCCCTTCATTTTTTCCCCATCTTTTGAAGTGAACAAAGAGCATCTATTTATTCATCCTCCCATGGTAAATTCATCCTTTTTCCCCATCCCTTTAGTTAGATTGTCCCTTTATTTTAGACAATCTCGATGGATTCTATAGCTTTTGTCTGTAGTATTTATTTGTAAAATTTATTCACAGAAGAGATATGTTTGTACGATTTACTCTTTATGTGTGTACTAATCCCTCTCCGAATGCAGAACCTCACACTGCTGTGCCACAAGGGGCGAATGGTGTTCCTATAATCAACCTACCTCCTTTTGGGCTTGCGTCCTACAAGTTTAGAGGATCCATCTGGACTCCTAATGGTGGAGCAGAGTTCCAACTGGTGAGTTCCCTCCTCCAGGCCGCAGAAAATTGGGTGCGGTATCTAAATGTTGATCACCCAGACTACTGTTTCTTTTCTTCGCGATGTGCCTACCGGAGATAGAACTTGTGACGTTGGTTTTTACTCCAACTCCACGATGAACAATAAGTTGGATCAGAACTCAGGATGGAAAAAAAAAGGCAAAAAAAAAAAAAATTTTGAAGAAAAGTGGATTTTAAAGGAAAAAAGAGGCAAGAGATCGACCAATGAAAGGAAGGATGGTGGTGAACTCTTGAGTCTTCTGATTGTGTGCATGGACCTCATTTTTGTGCTTTGTATGCACAGATTCACTGAGAGAGGGCATGGTATTTTTTGAGATGTCCTGATCAATATTCAATTATAGCAAAGGTGGAATCCGTTATCTCAGGGCCTCACACGGCCAGTTCCATGCTCTGAGAAGCTAAATCAGGAAGTTGCAGTTGGTGACTGTGGAAGGACATTTTTCTTGACATTGTCGAGATTCGACTCATGTTCATTGTAGCAATATCTGCTGCAATAGCCAATCCCCAGGGGCATCCTGATCAGTATACAAGCTTCATGGGCATGTGTTGCACGCTCGGTAGTATTTTTGGATGATCGATGGCTCCATTAACACCTGTCCTCAATTCCTGTCTTTTGCCAAGATTATCGTAGTGATCCTGGATAGGGCTTTGGCTTTGGTCTTGGATGGGTGATTATCAGAGGTTTCACAGACGCCTATGGAGGTCTACCTGCAGTCTTTTTAAACTCATGTTAAATGACACTGTTCTTTTATAAATTATTTTTGAATCATAATCGAAGTTGTCCCTGAATTTGAACATATTGCCCTGAATTTGAACATATTGTAAAGAAATCATTTCTACAGATCTTGATGCCTCTTAATTTCTATTTGTGGATGTGTAGAATGGTCATCGTAACAATAAGGTGATCAGTTTAACAAAGATACATTGTTTTAATTCATCAAAGTATTTTTAAAATGGCAAATATCAAACCCTTGCAGACAATTCGACAAAGACATTCATCTAAAAAGTACACCAGGGTTCCAAGAACAATCACAGTGTAAGCGACTAGAGAAGAAATGCACTCATTGGAATGTTTATGAACTGCGATACTTCAAATACAATACAAAGCAAACAAGCACTTAAAAGACAACCTTCGACGAGGAGACACTTTCTTGCTTTGATAACAATAACTAACAGGTCCCTTAGAATGTGATACCTATATATAGAACAAATTACACAGAAAATGAAAGAGCAGCCATGACAGCTTCAAGCATTTGCCATTTGCATTTCGGAATTTATTTTTCAGCTAATTCTGCCATTCCAACATCGCCCTCATTCTGGTGCTTTATCCATCCGCCTGTGTTAGCCCTGGAGTATTTCCAGTAGTAAAGAAGCGATGCCATCATGTTAATCAGCACAAATGCAGCTCCTGCTGCAAAGACTCCCTTGCGCAGATTGGCACATGATGTTAAATCTTTCTTGAGAAAATATCCCACATACTTTGTATGGTATGCATTTCGTGCTGATGCTGCAAGAAGACAAACTTCCGCAACAAGAAAACTTATCCTGATAGAAAAGAAGGATGAGATGAGACTTCAGCAAGCAGCTACACATGTGAGACATGTTGTAGTTAAACAGTTAAAGTGCTTAATCTACTAAAATTTTAGTTGGAGTGAGGATGCAGTTGATTGACTAGGTTATTAAACAGCATTTCTAAATGCCAATTCGTAAAAATTATCATCATCGTGCTATTTGTTTATTCCAACTATTTAAAGTTAACTACATAAACTTTATTAAGTTCTATTTAAAATCAATTCAATTATATCTTATTACATTAATTAATAATTTCTACCTCTTCCACCTATAAAATCTATTGATTGCCCTTGAACATATCTATACCATCTATTAGAGTTATATCTTTGATGTTAACAAGGGAAGACATGATGAAATTATTATAATAAGGTATAGATTAACTGGCTAAAATGCAGAGGAATTTTGGAGTTTTGAATTCCTTATGTCCCAAATCTGAAAAGAAAACAACACAAAATAGTCTTATTTTACAAGCCAAAGTGATGGGCATATAGAAAAGAACGTACAAAATATTAGTATAGCAGGAATAAAGATGCTGTGATAGATGCATAACGTTATAAGAAAACATAAAATTAAAAGGTTAGTGAGTGAATTTAGGTGTAGCAACATGGATAATAAACCAACATTAAAATGGTTTAAAATGACAAATAAATTTTATAGTTGGACAAATTGAATCAATTAAAATAGGAAGGTGAGAAGACTAAAGGCCCAAGTATTGCTAGCAATATAGTCTTAACTAAAGTCAAAGGGCGGAAAAAGATCTAAATGTAATCAAATACAATTAGTTTCTCACTTGTGGTGTCAGAATGTATATCAAGATCGTATAAATGCTAAAAATCTTAAGTCGGAACGCCATCATTTAGTAGCATCAAAGTTAGCTTACTAGATAAAATGCCCAATTAAACCTATCAATTTCAACATGGAATCTTTATAAACGAAGAAAATGATGGGGATACTTGCTGTTTTATTACTTCTTTAATAAATTTATACTATTTTCAAATGACATGGATTGACCTAGTTTCAGCATTTTAAATACTGGTATCACACAGACAGACCATTCCACTAGGTGATCGAGCCACAACAAGAGTCCAAAATCAAAATCTTAGGCAAACCAATACATGATAAAATTTTCATCTTCCTTCATAGCATACCACAAACACACAAAAAGAAAGACAAACATGGCCAGGCTTCAAAGTAAGTCTACGTCTATAGAGAAACAAGATAAGAGAACAACAAAAGTACAATAAAAACATACCAATGTCCACATGTTGTGCAAGAGCCTATTGGTATTTCATATATTCTCTCAATACTAATGGAAAAAAGTAAAAAAAAAGATCACCTCTAGCACTCTTCACTTTGAAGAACTCTCACCAGGAGAAAATATCATATTCTCTAAGAGTATCTTGCCTCCCACAATCTCCAAATGCACCCGAGCATCTCCTAGGTTATGAAACACTCCATCATGAAGAATTTTGAAGCCCTTGTGAAATTTCAAGTCACTGTGCTGAATTAATGAAAAACCCATCTCGAAAGCCTAAGTTAGGGTTTAGTTGGCCCTATTGGGTTGACTGAACACAACACCAGATTGCTAGCCCTGTATTGAGCATTTGAGCCAAACCCAGTTGTTGGAACACTGATATATCTGATTCCTGACTAATCCAAGTCAAAATAAGCCTCCCCTTCTATTGCTACGGTTGCATACCCTACCAACCCTGATATATCCACAGGTCTTCTATTCCTCTTCCTCCTACCCTTCACAAGCACAAAATCACAATAATCTGTAGAAACTATCAATATCTAAATAAAAGTCCAATTTTGATTCACATGTTAGAATTTGGAATGAAGATTCCACTTATTGCATTTAACAGCAGCAGATATACAACGTAGATCTTTTTTCCCCTCTTGTCTTTCTAGGAGAAAATTGGCGGTGCAATGTGTGGTGGTGTTTTTAGAAGTGAACATGAGATACATCCACACCACGCCCCTATTTTTTTCTCTTTTAAAAAAAAAATGAAAAAAAAATCACGGTAACAGCAAGCTGTTGCAAGGCAACATGGATAAAATATATGTGGAATGTTTCTCCGCAGCATGTGTCTGTGAGTTCAGTTTGTTCTGCTACTTTATCTTGAAGAGATGTTTACTCAACAATCAGACAATTCACAAAAAACCAATACCTTTTCATCTAAGCACACTTCTCGATCTACAAATAGAAAAACAGTAACTCAATGTCTAGATGCGAAAATCCACCCTAAAAAAGCGTATTCATAAAGAAGAGAAGAGGTAAAATTAATTCTCCAAAGCGAAAAAGGGAGAGAGAGGAGGAAGGCGAAATGACGAATACCCACCAGGAGATGACAAAAGTAGAGATAACGCAGGTCCTGGATCCGCCCGCAGCGAGTCCTCGGCCACAGAAAAGACAGCGGGTGGCGGCGCTCACAGACACCTGGGTGAGCAGAATGAGCACGAACGCTGACAGCCCGTAGGCCGTGGAGGCATCCGAATCATAGACGCAGTACGTCCTCTCGTCGTACTCATCGACCGCCACCTTGCCCTAGATCGCCACCACCAACACCATCAGAAATCAAAAAAGAAGAAGAAAAAAGTCAGAGTAACGGAAGGGGCGTACAGTACTGCGGCGCATCTCGGCGCCGATGGCGAGGACGAAGGCGAGGGCGTAGACGAAAACCAGGGCGACGGCCACCGCGATAGAGAGCACCGCCATTGACGGTCACACACCGCCACCGCCACCACAGCCACCGCCACCGCCGTTCGATTGCGTTTGGTAAAGTTGGTAAGTTTGCTCTAGAAGCTGCTTTATGCAATTATGCCTCAAATAGCGGCACGGATCGTGATCCCGTGGGATGATTATCCCTTCCTGCTCTAATTGATTATGCCTTAATTTCGCATTGTGGAAGCAGTGGAGTGTACTAACTACTACTGAGTGGAGTGGGGGTATCCAGAAACTTAATTTACATTAATGCGCCGCCGACTTGTATTACAAAAATTATTAAAAAAAAATACAATGTGATTATTTAACAAATAAATAATATCAAATGATGGATAAAATGCTATTTTAATATATACTTTAAAAAATATTTTTTTTAAGGGATAAAAGAGGGTTGGAAATGGCTAGACGGATGTAAAAAATAAAAAATAAAAAATAAAAAAATAGTTATCAAATATTTTATATAAAAAATATCTCTTATTTTAATATTAATGCAGTAACTACTCATTAATTACTTTTAAATAAATTGTAAGAGAATTTTTAGCAAATAATAAGTGGGCCTAAAAATAAATGTAGGATCCTCTAGTGCATAAATTTATAGATTAGAGGATGGTTCACATTATTTTCGAAGGCGAATTAAAGTCGTAATTCGACTGTAATTATTTGTGGTCCATCGGCGGGTTCGCCCGTCCATCTAAGTTGTAGCTTGGGTTTGGACGGTTTGTTGCTCTTTTTAAAATTTTTTTAAAGTAGAACGTGTTTATTCAAAAAAATTTATATTAAAAAGTTGGGATCAATTTTTTATATATATATATTTTTAAATAAATACTATTAAAATAATATTCATGTTCAAAAAATAAATTAATTAAAACAGATTCAAATATAAATTTTAAATCGACCAAGGCAATCAATTACACCACTATGATTGTGACATAAAATTAAATCGACATAGTAGTTCTTCTCAAAGATGGAGGCGATTCATCGTTGTTCTTCATGTTAACAAACCTTCTTAGTTAACAAACCTAAAATTAGATCGATCTATAATTGTCATCGCGACTTAAGGCTTTTCACGAAGAATGTTCTTTGTGAAAATAACGAAAAACCGAAAAAAACAAACCTTTCTTATGTTTTCTAAACCAAAGTTTGATGATCATAACTAGCAAAACATAATCTAGCATGAAAATAAATATCAATGAAAATAAAGATCAATGAAAACAAATAGTATTGCCATGGAATTGAAGAAACAGGGCACAAGCTCTGATACTAATTGATAGAAGTTGTGAAATTTTAAAAAGCATAGATTCTAAAAATTGAATAAGGATTCAAAGGGGAAATACATCAACATGAGCATTGATCTTATTTCAACGAAAACATGGCATAGCAACATGAAGCATAAACAAATAGCGATAAGGAACCAGATTGAAGATGTTGGATCATGAAGTACGTGAGAGGGGGTTGAATCATGTGTTTAAAACTTTTTTTCGGTTTTGAAAATTTCATTCAAGTTTGAGTACGCAGCGGAAGATTAAAAGTACACAAAAATGCAAAAAAACACCAAGAATTTACATGGTTCTGGGACACCTCAAGCACTGTTCATCTGAGGTAAAGCTTGACTTTAGCTCCTGCAAAATACGTTAATTCAATTATAAAAGTATCTAACCTGCAAAACCAAGTTAGTACAATCATAATAAGGAATATTAATTAGATTCTGTCTATTCAAGACCAAGATCTAGTCAATGTCTCAACTTAGGTTTGTTGGGTCCAAAAGAAATTTAGATATCTCCACAATGACATGATATTGCCCATTTTGGGCTTAAACCCTCATAATTTTACTCTTGGACTATACCCAAAAGGTCTTATACCAATGGAGATATATTTCTCTTATACACCCATAATCTTTCCCATATGTTTTCAATATGGGACTGTGTTTGCAACCTTGCAACCCAACAATCTCCCCTCAAACAAAGGACCATAGACCCCCTCAAGTCTGATTCTCGACCCACCAGGACTTCTTGTCCCTCGGTCCAATTGACCTACTAGGACTTTTTTGCCTAGCCGCAACTAGGACTTTCTGCCTGGTATCCGGTCTTCTCGACCCACCAGGACTTCCTGCCTCTCAATCCAACCGACCTACTAGGACTTATTTGCATAGCCGCAACTAGGACTTTCTGCCTAGTGTCCGGTCTTCTCGACCCACCAGGATTTCCTGCCCCTCTGTTCAACCAACCTACTATGACTTCTTTGCCTAGCCGCAACTAGGACTTCCTGCCCATCAGGACTTACTGCTCCTCGGTCCAACCAACCTACTAGGACTTCTTTGCCTAGCCGCAACTAGGACTTCTTCCCTGGTGTCCGGTCCTCTTGATTCAGACATGAGAGCCCCCAATATTTTGTAAGAGATCAACATTTTTACCCACATGGTTCGATCGGATCATGACTCTTATGCACAGTTGGCGGTTAGTCCAGGCTCTGATACCAATTGTTGGGTCTAAAAGAAATTTACATATCTCCACAATGACATGATATTGTCCACTTTGGGCCTAAACCCTCATGACTTTGCTCTTGGGATCTACCTAAAAGGTCTCATACCAATGGAAATATCTTTCCCATGTGTTTTCAATGTGGGATTATGTTTGCAACCTTGCAACCCAACAGAGCTAAGGCGTGATGGCTGCCGGCCGACGACGACGAGAAGGGTTGCACAGTGGGCTACTTGTTGGGACTGTCGGTGAGAGGAAAGGGAGCCGGTGGCGAGGAGTCTTGTCTGCTGGAGCTCGACGACTGGTGTGGGGAGAAGATCGACGGCGACATCTGAAGATAGGGGCAACACTAACGACGTAGACGAATAAGACAAAGGGGAAGGTGCCCGGCGTGGTTGGCGATGTCGGAGATAGCGTAGAGAGGGAGGCAGCGCACTACCGCTGGAGGTGACGCCAAAGGAGAGGAAGGGAGTCCTTAGAGAGAGAGAGGAAGCTTGAGAGGGAGAAAGCTCTCCACCGAGAAAGAGCATTGAGGGAGAGGATGATGAACCTTCCCCCCTCCTCTCTCGGCACTCTAGCAGCCACCAAAAACGAAGCCCCTGTTGGTGCCCCAAGTTGGTTTTGATGTACTTAACCAAGTTGGGTTTGATCATGTATTTTCTAATCCTTGTGTCTAAGTGTGCAGGAGCTTAGGAACACAAGAAGTTATGCGAAAAATGCGGCGGACGAGAAGGACAGTACGGGAAACGAGTCGATGGGCTCGGTGCGTCCGAGGGACGAGAAGTCATGGAAGAATACACCGACGGACGAGAATAATACGCGCGGTGGTCCGACGGACGAGAAGCCGAGAAGGAAGGCTGCTCAAGGAGAAGGACGGAACATGAGTTCGGGTGAGCCATATTCTGGATGTTCGAAATTACTCAAGCGATCAGAGTCGACCGCAAGCGGACAAGTCAACTCAAAAGTTGACATGTTGGTGCTGGAAGGCGCCTTCAGGAAAATGAAGACACCTTCCGCGGTTGGCACAGAAGGCGCCTCTAGAAGCACAGAAGGTGTCGAAGGCGCTCTCGCGGCCGTAGTCAGCGGTCGTTGGAGAACAGATAGAGTTTTATCCATTGGATAAAACTCTATCCAGCTGAATGAGCGCTGGACATCCCTGAAGGCGCCCTTAGCCCACGAGATCAGATTTCCAAGAGCTATAAAAATGCCCCCGAAGCTAGGAATTAAACAACAACTTGTATATAACTTTTATATTATTTTCCTAGCTAAGTTCTGAGCATTCAAAGTTTGTAAGAGGCTTGTCCACCTAAAGAAGAAGATTGTTTGAGTGAGTTTTTTCAACTGCCTAGAATTAATAACCACTTAGATTGCAACCAAGTAAAAAATCTGAGCATCTTATTTTATTTATGTGTTTTTATAGTTGTTGTGCTAGACAACATTGAATCCATGCTTAGAATTAGCTCGAGATATTTTTTTCTTAACTTGCAGGTTATCAACCTTTGTCCACCGATCCGAAATAGTCCTATAAAGTGGTATCAGAACGAGGTTCATTTTAGGAGGACTAACCGCCGACCGAAGCACCAAAGATATGGTCGGACCAAGTATATATCTACCTACCAAAGTTCGAGAGAGAGTTTGCAACTTGGAAGAAACGCATGGAGGTATATACTTATAATCCTTGTGTCTATGTGTGTATGAACTTAGGAACACAAGAAATCGGACGGAGGACACGGCAGACGAGAAGGACGACACGGGAAATGAGTCAACGAGCTCGGTGCGTCCAAAGGGCGAGAAGTCATGAAAGAGTATACTGATAGACCAGAAGAATACATGTGATGATCCGAAGATGAGAATAATTTGCACTCCTACTTAAATATCTTCAAATGATACAAGTA
>JBBPFQ010720256.1:0-14383 GCA_037974815.1 Kaempferia elegans
TCCATCACTAGGGAGTGAAAGAAGTCTCCCTCTGCCAGCCCTTGTGTGAAAGCGCTGATGAGAATTTCTGAGGTGGCACTGGGTACCTCCTTTGCCACCTGATTGAATCGCTGAATGAAGTTTTTCAGTGGTTCCTTTTCTTTTTTACTTAAGGGCAAAAAGGTTTAGAGTCGTCTTCTGATATCGCCGGCTACTAGCGAAGTGTTATAGGAAGACGGTCTTGAGCTCCTCGAAGGAGTGTATCAAGCCAGCGAGTAGCCCTCTGAACCATCTTTGGGTAGCTCCCGAAAGAATGTTCAAGAATACCTGACACTTCACTCCATCGGTGTATTGATGTAGCGAGGCGGTGGTCTCGAACTTCCAAACGAAATCTTCTGGATCTGATTTCCCATCAAAGATTCTGATTGTTGGTCCTTGGAAATGCTTGGGCATGGGATCCAGCAAGATATCAGGAGTAAAAGGTGAAGCCCAGTGCTTAAGTAATATCTTCGGGGGATCATCCTTGCCTTGTCCTCCTTCCCTTCATGGGGTGCTAGAACACGCAGTATGTTCTCTTTCCAAAGGTTCCCTATGGAGGTGTTCTCGTGCAACCTTCATCGGAGCCCTTAGCGGTGAAATAAAAGGCCTTCATGACGTAGAATATGCCACCCTTTGTGTTTCTATTTGTATTGGCCCATCCCCTTGAGGAAAGGGTCCAGTTGCTTGTCTTTGTTCTAACGTCTTGATACAGCATTAGCGATGAGAGCATCCAAGGCCTCTCTCATAATGGTCATTGGTTGATTAGGTTGGTTCCACGAATCTGCCATCGCGGTATCCTTTTTCGATTCTTGAATAGTTTCCACAGACGACTCCAAATTTGTTCCGGCGAAGGTCTACGTGGATGACAGGAGTCGAAGAAACAACCAATGAGGACGATGAGGAAGATGACAAGGAAGATGATGAGGAAGTGGATGCTCTCAACCTGCAAGATTAACACGAGCGTTAAAGGGCAACCAGCCAAAAGAATTCCGGCGGAAATCCCTCTGATGCTCAAGTCAGAAAGAGAAGATCTCAGAAGAAAGTTGTATGGAAGCCGGAAATTTCAGAAGAAAGTTACCTATCATTTCCCCTTCCTTTTATAAGCTATCGTCGATCTCTCATGATTGTAACCGTTCCTGCATTTATGAACGTGTGCTGGCCACTGCTCTCACATTTATAAACGTGTCTTAAAGAGAGGAATATTCGCTATTTCAGTTACTATAATCATGATGAAATCACTGACAGTAAATGCTCTCCTTGATGATAGACTTACTTCCCCTTTTTAGCATTAATCTTTGTCGAAATTTTCATGAGAGGAGGATATCTCTGGTGAACTTTTTTTAATGTGTCTTATAGTTATGGCCGAGGTGGTCTCGGCTACTGCTTACATGAGGTGCCCTCAGATACTGTACGCCCGAGGTGGTCTCGGGTTTATACGCCCGAGGTTACCTCGGGTCTATATGTCCAAGGCGGCATCGCGTCTTTGTGTTTGAGATGATCTCGGGTCTGTGTGTCCGAGGTGGTCTCGGACACTGCTTTACTGGGCATCTTCCAGATACCATTCGCTTCACATCCGGATCAATATCCAATTAATTTTCATTAATAATATCAAATTAATTTTTTAACTAGATAATTTTGTTAGAATATGGGCAACTAGATTTAACCCCCGGCTAGAATTGAGTTAGATTTAACTGGTCAGATTTAGTGCTAAATTTAGGGCTAGAATTGAGTTTAAAATTTCATAAAAATCATCGGAAGCCCTAGATTGCACGGCGATCAATGACGAATGAGGCTGCGCACAATTCCGATGCAAAATCACTTTGAAAATTTGATACCAAACTACCAAAGTTTAGGTCACAAGCTTTCTGAATATATATAGTCAATTTTGAATTTTGACGATCAATAGCACTATAATGGATGATAAAAATAGTGGCAAGAGTTGCAGATGACTTAGAGAAGATTGGATGGAGGAGCGTGAATGTACATGAGAAAGATTCACTCGGCCGCTCCCCCTCCCCTTTCTAAAGTTATTTAAAAGTCTATAGTAATAAATAATAATAAAATTATTAAAAAATTTAAACCAATATTCTAACCCTCACATCCACGTGATGTTCCTTTAAGACTGCGTTTGATAGGCTGTAATATAATCTACCCTGTAATGTAATGTAATGTTGATTACATATTACTATGTTTGGTAAAAAAACTGCATGTAATTCAGATTACAAGAGTGATTACATTCTTGTGTTTGGTATGCACAAGCAATGTAAATCATATTATTATAAAATGATAAAAATATTCTTATAACTAAATTTAAATAATTTTATCCTTTCTCTCAATTAAATCAAATTAAATTAGACTAAATTAAAATTTTAAGATAATATATATATTTTTTAACTCAATTGGCGGTCGATAGTCGGTGATTGGTGGTCGGCTAGCGATCGGGGGACAATCGGTGATTGATGGCGGTTGGCCAGCGGTCGGCCAGCGGTCGGCCGGCGATCGGCCTATTTTTGGGCCAGATTACATTGGTTTTGCTTTGTAATCTAAATTACAAAAGTTTATTAACTTTTGTAATCGAGATTACATTACGGGGTTATATTAATACCAAACAAAGTAATTAACCTAGTAATGTAATCTGAATTACATTATAAGACAGATTACGCCCTACCAAACGTATCCTAAGATTACTCAAAGTGAAGTCGTAAGCTGTGTGAAGTCACTGAAAGTGATCAATCAACTGCCATTCCAATTAACGTTGGATTCCATGGTCGATTCCACCTTGAATTAAGAGATCTACAAGGACGCAACTGGATTACATAAATTCCCCAAGTGTTGAGGGATCTTGTTCTCCTCTCACCAAAAGCAGATTCCAGTCAGCTCCAACCTTTGTCGAGCACTTGCATAGCATTAATGGAGGGTGCCTTCTGACCATCTCCTGCTCAACTTAATGCTGCTGCTTTTGCACTGCTACATTACTGACATTTGTCAAGTTTAATGTCACAAAGCAGATGGATTTGTGCAATGCTCACAGAATGGATTTACTTTAAGTGTTTCCTGATATCTTTCTGAAGGTTCACTGAGCTTAACCAACCTCTCTCAGCAAGCTAATTAAGCTTGTTCAATCTTTTTGCCTGTCGGAAGCAAATTAAGAGCATAAAGTTTTGGGCAGAGAAATGGTTTCTGAGTATGCAAGGTCACAAATTAAAGAAATCTAATGTCACTAATCACTAGTTGATCCGAGTGGGTTCCTTGATGAGGCCTCTTCCATAAACCCTAAACAAGGGAAAAGTAAAGATCCTAGACAACACTGACAAGCACCAATCCACTGGATTCGTGACATCATTTCTGTATACTTCCTTGTGGTGTAGACTATTTTGCCCAGGCTTTATACATGCACTAAGATAAAGCAGAATACTGTTGTTGAGTAAAGGAAAGGAAAGCAGCATCACATTAATTATGCAAGATTTGTTTCTAGCATGTTGTTGATGCAAATTCTTAGGGCTTCCATGTGTCGCCAGAATATTGATTGGTGGGCATGCAAAGTATAACCTGCAGGCACAAAACTGTTGAGGTTGGTTCATTTCTTCAATTTCTTCTATGCTTGAGGTTTAATATTGTGCTGCAGGTTTTTGTGTCCTCTCCCTGCTATTTTCCTCCAAAATGAAAACAAAAAAACAGATGTGTTATATATGAATATGCAGGTGAGCTACCAGGACTATGGATCACAATAATAAAATATCACAAGAATAAAGAGGAAAGATTATTTCAGCAATTTGGATTCTGAATATATTTCTGCAAGTGCATTCTTATTAGACATTCTAGTGACTACCACCTTGGTGTTGAGGGGCCCCTACAAATTCTAGTAACTGTAATGAACAGTTGAGGTGGAATATGAATAAATGGTCTGGTCCCAAATTCTTCCATGAAGGCTACATAAATTCTTGGAATTGGATGTTGACATATTGTGTTTGATTTTTATGGAGAGAGGAGGTATATTTCACAACACTTTCAAGGAATATAATTCTGTGATTTCTTCTGTCACATCAAAGTTTAATATTGGATACGTATATTATTTACTCTCATATCTAAATTTTGTGAGATATAGATTTCCATACAGTTTGGAGCTTGGTTTCAATGTCAGACACAACTCAAACTACTGGCACTAAAGAAGAGAATCATTTCTAGCATAATTAGAATCAGATACTATCATTTAATTATTCAAGCCTTTCAAGTTATATTATATGGCCTAGACTGAAGCCATGGAGCCTGCATATATTCTCCCTTATCAGCAAAAACAAATGCACTAACAAATGCTGAAAGAACTACCATCTTGGCTGTTGGAATTGCAAATAACTTCTATTGTTGGATAAGGACAGATACAAATTAACATTGTTTGCCATATCGTATTGCTTCTTATCATGCATTTGTAAAAAAAAGTTTAGTGTCTTTAGAATGCAAATGTAGAATAGGATAGATGCAAAAGAAAGACAAGAGTAATTGATATAACTCAGTGCAAATCAATGTCTATGGGAAAAAATTCTAAATTTATAAAATATGAGATTAAAGAAATAATAAAATCAGATAAAAATTTGTTGCCCATACCTTTTAGAAGTGACCTCTCAATCCTTCCCCACTTCCCTTCTCATCACACGGATGAAGAGAAGTAGAAATACTCACCTCTAGCACTCTTCAGATACCAAAATGGTTTTTCCAATAAGAAAAATTCTGATCTCTAAAAACTAACTTAATTTTTCATAGCCTCCAGATGCACTTCGAATGTCTTATAGGCTATGGAATGCTCCACAAATGAGAAGTTCACTGACATTATGATTTCTATCTGTGACAATATTATAAAAGAATAGCAGTAAAACCTTGAGTTAGAATTGTTGATACTACTCTCCGACTGGCTAGATCCCACTCTAACTAAGCTGAACCTACTATTGACTTCATGAATATGAACAATATGACCATGATGAACATCCTTCAACTCTGTATTCTGGTTCACGGAATTATTCAATATTAAATGCTACATAGCTAAATAGATATGTCTCAAACTCACACAATGTCTATGATCACAAACCACTGTGATAATTAGTTTCACCTTACAAAGATAGTAAAACATTCCTAAAACTTCTACTCAGAGGCTGTGTTACCAGCACCCTGCAAGTGAAAGGAACGACAGAGAGATGCCACCATTAAGATCTCTTCATCCTAGTCAAATTTTATCCACTACCCATGTTATGTATATTGTAGCATAACTCAGAATTATTGTATGATGTTTGTTGTACACCAAGAAAGCCCAAAGCAAAAAATTAATAATCTCCAATTCATGGAAAATTGAACGATTTTCTTCGTGTATTGATGAAGGTGAATGCTCTGGTAATCACTTGGGTCCTTGCTTTAAAAAGGATACCTGTAGCTCCAACTGTGCAACAATGACTGTTGTCCATTATGTGTTCAGCAAAATTGCGTCTTTTCCTTGTCAATATGGGAGAAGGATCCTGTGACACGATATTTTGTGGTGCCTAACCGCATGAATACAAGTTGATGATGACAAAATTGCACTGTGATGCTTAAGTCAGACAAATTCCATAGTGAGTGGAACAAAGGCAATTGCAAACCTATTTATTAATAGGGGGATCATGAGCCACACATTAATTTGCATGCTTAAAAGAAGTCTGATTTTTCATTATCAATTTAAATTGAGGTCAAATATTAAACCATTTTGATATCAAGTGGCACAAGCTGTGGCATGGCAACTGATCCCGTCCGGAGTGATATGATTGGGATAGAGAATCTCCTAACGAAAAGATGTCGGTGACGAGGGGAGAAGAAAGTGAGGGGAGGGGATTTTGGGGAATTGGAGATGGAGAAGATGGAGATGACGGGGCTAGTAGTATATATGACAAATGGAACAAGGCAAGTTTCAAAAGGAAAAAGAAAAAGTACTATAAGGCTTGACCGAGTGGAAACTTACGAACCCAGTGTAGTATTAACCTTTTAAGAGTTGTAGAAGATCCACCCCCAGGTCGTTGCACGCACTGATATCCAAACTTCAGGACCGTCATTCTTCCTGCGCACACTCAAACGACGATGGAGTTAGCACCAAAAACCAAGGAAAAGATCCCCGACTCGGGGTACTCCAACCGTATCAGCAACTGCTTTCGTTTGATCTACCGTATCAGCAACTATATCTTACAACTGATAAGGAGCAAAGCTAATATACTCATTCTAGCAGTTATCAATAAAAAACATGAAATGTTATGGTCATAACAAGTTGGATCAGGCTTCAATTCAGAAATCACATTCTTTGTTATTCCGTACAAAGCTGTCTCAGTGTTGCTCTAGTCTATATATTCAACTAGTACTGACCACTACATATTGGGAGTTGAGAATTATCATTTAGACTAGCTAAGACACCTCTCAGTATTCTTGCTCAATGGCCTCATCAATGAGTTTCTTTGTGAGAGCTTTTGGAAGCCCCATGACGCTATCAATCGTTCCAACCTGCAAAACCATACCGCTGTAGGTGACACTGAAATGGCGACACCGAAACTAAGCAACAATAAAGCCTAGCAATGTAATTCCATGTTGGCTAGCTTTTAGTACACTGTCCAACAAAATCCTAAGAAATACTCACTATAGCCTCCACAAATGGCGAAGTTAATGGATGTTCGACCATCAGGCCACCAGCAACATATAGTACATCTGCCTCCTCTATCTGAATAAAATATTATCAGTAAAGGTAGTTATCATAAAAATTACATATAAAGTAAAATAAATGAAACTTGTGTATAACAAAGAAGAAAACTATGCAATTACCAAGTTGGCTATCACATTGTCTGGTATCTTGTGAAAATAAATCTGCATATTAGGAAGAGAAATGCACAAGCTATCAGCAATCAGAAACTTGACCAACTGAAATCGCATTACATGACACTATCTGCTAGCATTGTCTAGTCTTCATTTTACCACGCAACTTGATAAGTTTTTGGCATTTATTTGTAAGGGCATTGATATGAAATGTTGATTGGTCATAATATGGAAACAGAATGATAAAAGCTAACATCTTTTAATTGTTTTATAATATTACTTGAACTCTTGTGTTGGATGAATTACAGAATTTGGAATATTACTACTATAACAAAGCAATACCTCACTTTTATCACATCCTCCTTTTCTAACCCCAGTTTTTAAATTGGTAACAAGAACTGACCCCACTGTTGAGGCATGACCCTGGGAATATCCTGAAAGAATTTTCACAAATAATGCTATGGAGTCTAAGTATCAATCTTCAAAAGAAACATGAAGGCCAGTCCAAGAAAACCTTTAATAAACTCGCGTGCTTCCTCTGGGCTGCTTGGCTTTTCTCTTATCATTCCACCATGAACCACAACCTTAATAAAAGCAACAATAATGGCGGATAGCATTAGTTTGAGAGTAACTAGCATTGCTTCAGAAATCAAATATATAAAATACTTTTTAGCAAAATATTATGTGGTAAATGAGGAAGATAAAAAATTTCATTTATACAGGCTAAACCGAAATCACTTTTGCATTGATACAAACATGAGAACTATCTTCATGATTAATATAATAGACGGAACAATTATTATCAGTCAATTTCCTACTAGTGAGTGTTATTCATTTGTTGTCAAGAGATAGTCAACCATAAAACAAACGAAAGTACAGCATGAGCAAGTCACAAAATACCCTATGAATATGATACAAAGAAGTAACAGACTTGGGTTTTAGATGCATCTATCCACCTGAGAGACAAATAACAAACACAATACAAAAGTTTGACTACAATATGAAATAAAGTCAAAACTTTAGATATGTGACAGAAAAATTTGGCACGTTGATAAGAACTTTCAAGCATTCAGGTAAAAACTAGTTTGTAAACAAGCTGCTGAAGTACCATGTTATTGGTATCCTAGTTTGTATGTCTGTTCCATGTGTTAAATGACAACTTGAAGAAATAACATGTGTATAAATGTCATGTGGTCTTCTTAGAACAATCACCTCAATTTCTCATCATACTGGTATCCTAGTTTGTATGAAGAGAATCCTAATTTGTTCCATGTGCTAAAATGACAACTTGAAGTTATATGTGAGGAGGTGCCATGCGTTCTTCTTAGAACAACCACCTCAATTTCTCATCATGCTGGAAAATAGACACGATTTCTTGAAATGGAAATTAACTTGTTCAGAGCATGTATGATGTGTATTCTGGATATATACTTTCAAGTAACAACAATTTGAAAGTAAATGTCTTGTTTTCTCAGTTCAGTGTACAAAGTTGGCAAAAAATATCTACAGATATCAAATCCCCAACTATAAAAAAATGAAACCAAACAAAGCTTCACACCATCTTGATTTTAAATAATCAAGATAGAAACTGAAATTCCACAAGTGAATAAAAAGTAGCAAAGCATTTATATCCCTATACTGATGATACCTATTGTCAGTTCTTCTCAAGGGAATGAGAGGTGGAAGCACCCACTGGCTCCATAGCCTGTAGGGACACACACCCTTCCCTTTTAGATAGAAGGAATACACTGCCATTTTTTTTTATTAAAAAAAAAGGAAGCTTTTCTTTAGAACTCCCTCATGCATCCATAGCTCCCCTACTTTGTGCAACTGACCTCTCCTCCTATCTGACATCAATGACATGAAACACAGTGATGAATCTCTTAGCCCTTAAACTTTTTACACCGACAATGGTTAGCCCACCAGTGATAACCTCGTGCAAGGACCCTTCCCCATAATCTTGCAATTGGTGACCCCATCACCTGGCTCAGGCACCACCAACACTGACCATCCCTCTCTCACCTTGTGCGGTCCCCGCCCTCCTAGCTCTTGTGGGTCATTAGCTATCGGCTAGGCCCACCATGCAGTAAATTTTTTTATATGGATCCATGCTAAATATAACACTTTTCTAACCTCACTGTTCATATATCTGAATCTCAAGATCAACCTCAACCCGTATATATTGTTTCTTTGACTTGCATACTAAAGGATGCACTTTATTATGTTAAGGTTTTGTACCTCAAGTTGACATCACAACTAATACAAACAATGATGCAGACATTCACCATTCATACAACAAACATTAGTCTTGACTCGATCAATCACTACTGACTATGTCAAAAAAAAAGAACTTTGCACAAGATTAAACCTGGTCAGCAGTTATCAGGAGCGTTGGCTCATCATCCTGTTCATTAAAACCATTGCTACGCAGCTTTGATATAATGGCATCAGCCTGAAGAACCAACCACAGTAGCACACCTTTTAAAATTCAATATATAACTTACTACCAAGCATCAAATAGTCTTCTAACCTTAGCCTCAGCCAATGCCATCACTAACTCCTCCGGCTTCTCCATCCGGATCTCTTTCTCGTCGATGTCGGCACTCTGTCATGAAGCCACTAGATAGTGAAGTGGCGGGAAACAAAGTAGACGAAGGGAGAGAATGGGAAGCGAATCGCATACCATGATGGTGAAATCGTATCCCATCTCGGACAGTATCTGACGGCGAGACCTTGAGGACGAACCCAGGATTATCTGCCATATTAGACAAAGCAATCGGCAATAAATCCGGAAGTAAACAACACAAAAGAGAGATCAGTTGCTGCCGGTTAGAGATAACCTTAAAGGAGGAACTGGTCGAAGACATCTCCAGACTCCAGGCGAGGCGGAGCTGCTGCTGCCGGTTGGAAGCCCCAAAAATGCTGGAGAGGGAGAAAAAGCTGTCAAAATTGCGCGTTGGAGTGCACGATACAACCTGGGCTTCACAGCTTCCAGAATCTTGGCCCGTATCTATGTATCTCGCATGGCCCAAACTTAGATCAGGAATTTGGAAATCGCTCCACGAGATCCAACGGAGGAAACGAAATCCAGGAATATGTTCTTTCTTCCTCTTCAAGCCTTCGGCGAATACAACTGTAAAAGCGTCTGCTTTTTGCTAATCGTAAGAAAATCGGCAATCAAAGTTTGACATTTGTTATGCAATCGAGAAGGGGCGGGCCAACTGAGATGAACTCGCCTTGTTGGAAGAAGAGGAAGGAGGAAGAGGCCGGCTTCTTGGCCAACACCAAAGACCACTTGCAGCAGTTCGCCAACGCTTCCATGGAGCAGCACAGGATTTGTCTCAAGAAGACGATTGGAGGTGTGGGAGACTATCTCAAACTCAAGAAACAGGACAAGGTATGGAGATTGAAGAGCATTTCCTTCTCTTATTAACAAAAAACACCTTCATTTGGTGATAAAAATGTAGATATATATCTGCAAGTTTTTTCAGGTTTTTTCGTCTGCGAAGAACACGGAGGTCGATCGTCGCGACTGAATGAGCTATGAGGTGCTTGGAATTTTACACTCGCTGTTGAGCAATTTAGACAGAGAGGCTTCTTCTTCCTCAGAAATTTGAATAAAAGTACAAACTTTGCTGTTGATTGATTCGCGCGCAATCGAATAGCGATGGAAAGATTGATTATGATGCAGTTCGACTAATTTAAAGATTGATTATTTCTAACAACAATTCCTGACATCTGTCATCAAAGTTAGAGCATCTCTTGTGATTGCTCTAATAAGTTGATCTTTAGATTGTGATAACATTTATCTTAATAAAAAGATATCATCAAAGTTAGAGCATCTCACTGTTCATATATCTTCTGAGATTGGTTATCCTTGTATAAAATGTTAAAAAGATTGTTATTTTATTTTGTTTGTATGAGTAGATGCTTCCGATTTAATTCCTACAAATTGCGACATTTCCATAATACTTATATCTAGTTGCTGTTCTTTCACTTTCTATATGCAATTTTACTTATCTTGTGGATCGGAAACTAATAGGGTACCGAAAACTAGACCCCCGGGGCGTGACAATTTTCTTCACCGCTTGTACATTAATAAATTGCACGATTTCATAACTTGTGCGACACAATGATTTATTCAAACGTGATGTGGTTTCTATGACGAGTTGAATGTTTTTCTTTGACAAGGTCACAAAAAATTGTGACAACGCTGCTAGCAATAAAGGCAGTAAGAGCGCCATTACAGATGGTTTGGGCAAACAACTTGAAGTAAGGAGATGATCGTGATGGTTTTTCAGGCAGTGACTGCGTTTTAGTTTCCAGATGGATTCAGCTCGTTCCATACCTCGATCCATGTCATCATTGCATCAGCCAGCTTAATGAAGTATGCATCAACCTTCCCGAGTTTCTCTCTGACCTGCTTGGAGAGGTCAATGTAGCATTCTTGAACTGTTACGGACGTCTTTGAAAGTGCGACGGATTGGAAGAAGTGAACAATATCTTCTTGCCAGTAGATGCCCTCGTGCTCCTTTCTAAGGTTCACAAGTGGGGTTCTGGCCTTGCTATTCCAGATATAGGGCAAGCCAGTCTTGACGCCAAATCCCATGTGATCGCAAATCGCCTAAAAACACATCATTTTCAACATCAATCCCTAGTTTAAGTTTTGAACTGGTTTTCTTATCTGTCAGTAAGGTAAGTAAAGAAAGCATCTTAGGGGAGCTTCGCCAGATATTGGATGAGAAAAGTACATGCGAAGATTGAAGAATAGCATACCCAACTTGACACACCATGCAGCCCACATATCATCATATCGAACATTGGGCTGGCTGTCATCCGCAAATCCAAAATACATTGCCTGACCAATGAGCTCACGGTTGAACGCCAGATTCATCCCAGACATGGGGAAAAATGCACCTTTTGGCACTGTCAGCACAGCATCAACGTACCTTTGTCCAATGTAACAATGAATAATTTCAATTACATCTAGAAATTGAAATCCATCAACAATGCATGCAAGGATATTTCACCTGGTATTTCTTTCATTAGGTTTGACAAGTTGGGTGGGGGCATCATAGTCTGGAAAGTTGAGCCATAATCCATGAGATACAGCAGTTGGGGCACCTTCCCGTAGGCTGAAGGGGTATCCCCGCACAAAGTCTGCACCTTGTCGGTAAGGATCGTACAGGGTGTTGAAGAAAAATGGGGTGGATGGTGTAAGGAGATTCCTGATGTGTTGCTCAAGTGCATTGATCTCTTTGCCAGAGGGATCTTTGGCAACCTACTAACAAAAAGAAATCTTTTTCAGCAAAAAGGGAGTACAATCATTATCAAAAGAGCTCAGTTCTACTAGAGAGTACTGGTAGGTAAGAAAAGCATCATAGAAAACATAGAACAGAAGGTTAGAATAGGTTCTCTCCATATTCTGAACAATCATTCAATTTTGGCACTATTATGCTATAATGAAAACAGAGCCTACCTAGCTTACAGACTCTTGCTTAATGGATTGTTAAAAGCTAATATTTCTAACGCCCTTTAACCTGACTACAGACGGTCCTTGAGCCAAGTGAAGTTACGGTACCCAACTACCCCACATTTATACATCCAGCTTTGGCGACTAATTTACTTACAAAGAATATTGGTCATGCCATGTCATGGAATTCATGGAAAAGAATGAGTAACTGCAAGAAGATTATGATAAGTACACTGCATGAAAGTAATTAAACAATAAAAATAACTATACAAGTGAGAAAAAGGAAATGGAAGTGCAGATGGAACCTTCCAATTAAGTGAAAAATGAGAACACACGAATTTTTTATACACTAACGTCTGGCCAACATCATTTACAACAAGGATCCAGGAATAGGTCACAACGAACTATACAATGTAGCATTAAACATGCCTCTGATATTTATGTAAGGAAATCCTTCATTACTCAATAAAGGTTGTTCAAAAGTTTGAAAAGGAAAACAATTAAAGTTCACATATCATTTGCAATAAGAATGGGGATTCAAGCCATGTTTTAGTTACTCAATTTTGAACAAGAAGCCTAGTGAATCCAAAGTATTTTTGCTAGCCTTGAACTATTAGAGGAGTTGGAAGGTGTGTTTATGTTAGAGGGGATCAGCCATCCAACGAAGCTTTTGACAATTTATGCTAGAATAGAATGCTTTATCTGAAGAAATCAGTTAATATCCTCTTGATTATTTACACTTTAATTCACATAAATGATAAATCCTTTACAATGAAAAATTATACAATTCTCAAAGAACATGACAAGACAACGCAATAAGAAAAGAAAATCAACTTTGATAATATGTTCCATGATCAAAACCATATCTAAATGATAATGCATATATATGTATAAAATTATCTCAAGGAAAAGTGGAGAGTTACGGTGCCAAAGGGTCTAAAGCGCCAGATCCAAGTTTCAGTAATGAAAGAATGTGGTTACAAATCTCATTTCACCTCTTTATTCTCCTCCCGTCAACACCACAAGATGGATCTGTCAATAACTGTAGAGTCTAAACAACACCTAACCAAGGAAACAAGAAGATTTGTAGGAGCAACAATTTTACAAACAAGTTGACAGTTGGGCAAGCTAATAACAAAAAAATGAGAAGAAAAAGTTAGATTTATCTTCCTCAAAGATCCAATCCGAATCCGGCAATGTTAAAGGGGAAAATAAACTAAAATCTATAAACTTATTAGTAATCAAAGCAAGGCGAAACAAAGGCATGAAAATGTCCCCCCAAGTTCCCCAGCATCGGAGCATGATCGAATTCTGACATCCAGAACATGATAAATAAATAAATAAATAAACCGAGAGAAGGGCACATACAAAGCAGTCGTCATCGACGGTGAAGATGTACTTCTTCTTGGAAACGAGGTAGCCGAAACAGCGACAGGCAGAGTCCTTGAAGGAGATCCGGGCTGCCCTAGGGCCGAGGATGCGGTGGATGTCATTTCGGTCGTAGAGCTCGTAGTCGAATCCGCCGGGCACCGAGATCGTATTCTTCGAGTCGCCATCCTGAACGATGATGAGGTGGTAGGGCTGGAAAAAGGGGCGCCATGCCTCCAGGAAACCCAGGTTCCCGGCCGTCGGAATCACGATGTCGAGCTCGTCCCTGAGCAGCGGAGCGCTGGGCACGGACGAGAAAAAACCGGCTGCCATGGTCGAACGCCGTAAACCGGAGATCGGCGTTGGGATCGAAGACGGAGAGGAGGGCGGGCGCGAGATCGGAGTGGTGAACTGGAGAAAGGACGGTGGGAAGGTGAGTCTTACGTACAGGCACGTGGATGTCGGCCGCGCCGTGGTACCTCCCTGCATCGTTAATGGGCCTACGTAGGCCTCGTTGATGGGCTGGATAAGAATTGGGTTTGCCGCTCGTTTGGGCTCGATCCGTAATTAATTTAGGGTTTCCTCACCAACCAGCAAGCGCGGAAACAAGATCACATCGTGCTCGGCGCTCATGTGGCAAAAAGGCGATTCGCTCGCCCCCAATGCCACTGCTAACCCATCCCCAGGTCAACACGGAGGAGATAAATCACG
>JBBPFQ010720365.1:0-14381 GCA_037974815.1 Kaempferia elegans
CTTTCATTTTAAAATCTGTCCTCTCAAATAAACGGAGTATGAGAGGGAAAAGTTGGGAATTTGTCTGCCGAGACAGGAAACGCCTCTATGATTTGATTTTGAACGTGAAAAACCCTCGACCGATTCCCCTCTTTCACAACGTTTCATTTGCTGTTCCTCAATCTCTCTTTGGTCTTTCTCCCTCCCTTTTCCCGAGGAACCGGGCGCTTGCTCCGCCTCTCTCAGATCTCAACCTCTGCAGCCGTTGCTGAGATGGCAGCCGCGGAGGCAGCGTCCTACGAGGAGCAGCGGAGGAAGAGGCTCGAGGAGAACAAGAAGAAGCTGGAGCAGCTCAACCTTCCCCATCTCTCCCTCTCCCTACGCAACGCGACGACTTCCCCTAAAACCTCCCCGGTATATCTCCAAAGCACTACCGTCTCTGTCGCTTTCAACTTTTCCCTTTTTCTGATTCGCGACTCGGTTTCCGTCTTTTGTGATAGTTTCTTTTGGGAGATTCAGTTTTCTCTTTTTTTTTTAAAAAAAAATAAATGATCAAAAAGTTGTTTTTGAATGATCCTGCTTCACCTTTAATCAGGCTAAGCAGATCAAGCGAAAGATCTCTCAGGATGGCACTCCTACTGTCTTACGCCGGTCTCTTAGGGTCGCTAATCTGCCTGAGGCTAACTATCGGGAAGTAGGTTTCTTCGGTTCATTATATTTGCTCCCGTTGTCAACTTTCTCTTCTCGATCATTGTCATATGTTTGACATTATCTGAAGAATGATTGTTTTGCTTTCATTTTCGTTTTGTTTTACTAAAAAAAAATTAAACTTCCAATTGTGGCTGGATAGGTGACTGTAGACGTTGTGGCGAGGCCAAGAAGGTTAGTGATTTTGTGTTTATGTCCCTTGATT
The DNA here is from genome assembly GCA_037974815.1 of Kaempferia elegans. Taxonomy (NCBI): domain Eukaryota; kingdom Viridiplantae; phylum Streptophyta; class Magnoliopsida; order Zingiberales; family Zingiberaceae; genus Kaempferia; species Kaempferia elegans. Next base: position 893 of record JBBPFQ010720365.1, read on the forward strand.
GAGAACTTTTTTTTTCCCCCTAACGTATCTCATTATTGGGTTGGCTAGGCTTTTTAAGCGTAGAGACTTAGATAACAGAGTATACGCTTCAGATGAGGCCAGGGAGTTTGCCCAAACAAAGGCGGAGGAAGTTGAAGCTGGACTCGATTCAAAGTTCCCTTCTTTTGTGAAGCCTATGCTTCAATCTCACACCACAGGTGGATTTTGGCTGGTAATTGTCATCCTCCAAGACACTTTTTTGTTTTTTTTTTTTTCGTGTCTTAATCACATTCTAGATGAAACACCGATAAGCTGTTTTGAAATCTTTTGGATAATGTTTCTTAACAGGGCCTTCCCAATCAATTTTGCAACATGTACTTACCTAAAAAAGATGCTACAATTACTTTGATAGATGAAAATGGAGAAGAACACGACACTACATACCTTGCCCACAAAAAGGGATTAAGTGCAGGATGGAGAGGATTTTCTATATATCATGAATTGGTTGATGGTGATGCCCTGGTGTTCCAATTGGTTGAGCCAACAACCTTCAAGGTGATTGCTCAGTTAGTGTACTTTCCAAAAACTATCTAGGATGTCTAATAATTTCCACTGTGAATACTTCTATTTTACATACTATGATTTTATCTCTCATTTATGGATTGTAGTTAGTCATATGTGGCTCTTGTTCCTGATAAGCAAGCTTCTACTTCTGATCATTTACTTAAACGATTTATTACTGTTTAGGTCTATATAACTAGGGCAAGCGAATATGATGGAAGCTGATGCAGTCTGGGTTCTCCAAACAAGTGTTTTGATGTAGAACTGGGTAAATAAGATCCTACTTTATATATGTACTTTTGTTTTCTTTTGATTCATTTTGAGAGTTAATATGAAAGTGTATATCTGATCATTCGCCATACAAATAATTTTTTTAATCTGACAATTTGTGGCATGTTTTCTTTAATTGATTTCTTGCACATAGAGGTTGTTCAGAAACATTTCAACCAGAGGTTCTCTTGTCCGATGTAATAATCTTCCCCACTTTATGCATGAACTTCTATTGCCTGAATGAACTTCTGATCATTTCTTGCATGGATGAACTGCAGAAAGGAATTTCAATCACACCTCGAAGAATAATTACTAGAGCATATGTTACAATTATGTTTTTGAAAAATAATTTACTTCTTATGTCAGATTTGAGTATTAAATTTTAAAGAAGATATAATTTTTTTTGTTTAAAATCGTAATTGAAGGGTATCTAATCTACCACACCTGGAAATGACCTATACATTTTTTTCTTGGTTTTGCAGGTAGGTGGACTTATTGAACTGAAAGAAGCCTAGTTCTGATCTATTTCAGATTTAAGTATCAAGGAGGTTCAAAACAGCTTTGTAACAGACATTGCAACTTTTTAGAAGCATATTTAAATATGCTTGATTTTATGTTTGATACTGACAGTTACTGCTATTTCTTTCAGTTAAGATGATATCAGTGTACCTAAGGAACCATGGTATGAATGCCAAAATTTTATTTCTTTTTTTATTCAAATATGTCAAGAATACAAATAAATGCACACATGTTTTTTGTGTTTATTATTTTTTTATTCGTTAATTTTAACAACTCTTAATCATTTCAAATAATATAAGTATATGATTCTAATTATATTAAATTATACAAATTCTATATTACTGATCAAATTTAATTCACTTACATGGACAATCTTGACATTAGCTGACCTTGATAAAACGTCAATTACGATTTGACCATGGTAAACTTTTGATAAACAAGTTTGAGTGCAGAATATTAAGCTCAACTATATTGAATTCAGCTTATGCTTGTTTATTTCAAACATAATGCAATATACGCGGTCAAATATTTTACAAAAGAAATTACACGTTGACAACTTATATACTGTTCGTTCACATACATTTTGAAATACCTCGACACCTGGGCTTTCAAAAAAAAAAAAAGTTCACATACACATTGTATAGAAAGCACACAACTATATGAGCATGCTATGTACACACTAGCTTACTACGAAGTGCGAATGATATGTATCTTGATGCAGTTTGAAGTATTAAAAGGCAGTATGGCATCTACTATCAATTTCAGCGAGCCAATTGAATGAGAAAAACAACCATGAAATGAATTGGATAAAAGTACGTTATTCTTCACAAGCTACAAGTTTTCTTCCGCATCAGCTGGCTTTTGATGGACATCAATTTCCCTGCGACATGCTTCCCATAGCTGCTGCTCAATGCCCAATTTCCTCAGCTCTATTAATCCTCGTTCCACTGGACAAGAGAGGAAGAAGAAAATTAGGAAGCATGTAAGTTGAATAAGAACCTTCAAAGGATTATCAAATTCAAATGATTAATGATGCAGTGTCTCGAACTACGAGTTATAACTATTTTGTATCAGAAGCCATTCCATGTGGAGTATTTAGTTACTAATCTCATGTTTGACGTTTTCATTTGTTGTGGTAATTCTCTCCTATGGAATAAAACATAAAAAAATTTCTCTTGGTGCCCTTTAATTTTTTATGGGCGGGTTCTTTCTATTTTATGTTTACCTGTATACCAGCATGAGTGATTGCTAGGAGTTGATAGAATTGTACTAGTGGTTAGTGCCAGAAAGGATATTTAATTGTTGACTGTTATGTATGAATCTTTATATATGGTGTAATAGTTCTCCTTTGAGGAGCATAAGGTAATATTTTCCTAAACTTCTTTAGACATGGCTATTCAATGAAAAGTGTTGCACCAGTAATAACAATCTCTAAACTCAACTCCGTGACATCTAGCCTAAACTTGATCTTTGTTGTTGTAATTAGATTTGTTAGGTTATGTTTGCAGCAATAAGCCCAACTATTCGTGTACTTTTTTAACTGAAAAGAAACAGCTCCTGTGGAATTGTACCATCAACAGCGTCATGAGAAGTTGGTGATTGGCCCATGCGATCTATCCAAAATTGCAGCCGGTCCTCTGCTATATCTTCTTCTACACTGTGGGTTTTTGCTCTTCGCCAGAAGTATGTGAGCCATGACTGCAATTAGTTAGAAAATACCACCGGTTAAACAACAATAATAACGAAAGAGAATAAAAAAATCTAATAAACAATGAGTCTGGTAACAAAAATAGTTAAAATGAAAAAGTTATCACTAAAAAGGAATGCTCGAAAAATAAAAAACAAATGAGAAGTTGATGGATTAACCTGCTTAAACAAGACATCTTCCATCTCTTCTTGGCTCATTTCTGTTAAGAAAGAAAGTAATCTTACCATGTAAAGCAACAAATTAAAGTAGGCAAAGTGCATACAGAATAAATAACATGTACAAGTGAACTTTGATCAAAATTATACAAGTTCTATAGCAGATTAATTGTACAGAAATTGCTTGAGTAATCACAAATGAAACTGGACAAATGCCTAAATCATCCCTTTTATTTTAAAATACTAAAATAAGGCCCTCATTTTCAACGACTCGATATGAATGCCCAGATAAACCAAACTACCAAAACTATCCCTAAAACAGTTTTGTTCTTGTTCTACATGATTTCTGTAACATTTTTTTATCTTTGTTTTATATAATCCTAACGTTGTTTAAGGAATTAATTTGGAATTTCACCTTCAGTTATTTTAAAAAGCCATGTTTTAGAACCAAAGGGATTCTTCAAGGCATTTATCCTATAAAATTACAAAAAGATAAAACATCTTAATGATACTATTGTCCAAATTCCGAATCATTTGATACAATAGAACTTAATACCTACCAAATGCTTCCATGAATTTAGGATTGCTTGGTGATTTAAAATCTGCACAGAGAAAAGAAAAAAGATTGCCTTAGCCACGAAGAAAAAGGATAGTTTCTGGTAGTGTATCATGAATGCTAGATAGTATTGACAACCAAGAGTAATAGTACAAGCAGGCACTAGAGGTGTTGTGGGTAGAAAATTCATGCACAAATGTTATCCACTTAAACAAGATAATTTTTAATAGCAATTATGGGAAATAGTACCGAATCTGAAAATGAAGGGATTCCTTCTATACATTTTCACATTACAATTCAAAGAACTGATTTCTCATCTACATTTAGCTAGAATAAACATCAAAAAGGGCAACAGAATTTGCAAACAAAGTTAACAAGATATGTCCAAAGTTAAATTTACCATTCAAGGAACACTCATGCAAAATGTGCATAAACAAACCTGGTGTTGATTGCCGAAGTAAATTAGGACGCCGATGCTCAGCAAGTGCAAGAATGACAGCATCCTCAACCTAAACATTGATTATCCACAAAATCACACACAAATCCATGAGTATGAATATAAATGAAAATAATGAAACAATAGTGGATTTGCATGCATAATAAAGAAATTAGTCCTCAAGCACACCTAAAAGAAAAAATAAAATAAAATAAAATTAATAGACTCAAAGTGAAATAAGACCTTTATAGATGCGAGTTCTCTTAGACCTTTTTCTACTGCTAGCATGCTTTCTATGTTACCTTCAGCCACTGCATCACTTGTAGCACGACCCAGTTTATTTCTCTTCTCAGAGTCATTAAAAGCTACACAAAAGCAAATATAAATAATCTTGGTCTATGTGGATAATTCTTTACAGTATGTCGGGTGGTTATAATATCTTGGCATACCATTGCTCCAAAACTCATCCTTTGCTTTTTGACCTGCAGAGATGACAACTTCTAGAGGTATAGGAGCTAATGATGACCAGTACTCGTGTTTGGCTGCTGCAATCTCTGGATAGATTCCTGTACGTTCAACAGGCTTATAATTCACAAATAAGCAGTAAAGACCAGTCTGTACCAAGAGAAAATATCTTAAGGGAATGAAGCTTTATGAATACAAACACTATTTAGGTGCTTTAGTAGCATGAGGAAATGAAAATTAGTTTCTTAATGTTATTTTGCAAAAATCAAATATGAATTATCAAAGGGTGCTTACTATCCTAATTCCTTGTGAAATGGAAATGTTTTGCAACAAAATGATCTGTACTTGCATAATAAGCAAAACATGAAAGATTGTGAATGGTCAAAAAGATATCTTTGGCAACCCCATCAATCAGTTCATAAAGTAAGGAAAGCAAATCCAGTCAAAGATACAGAAGAGGAACTTTGTAACATTTAAATCTAATCTAGTTGAAAGCAAAGTAAAAAAGAAAAGATCAAAGAAATTCCGTTAACATGATTGAAGGTGATTTAAGAGAAATGAATGTAATTAGTGATAAAACCTTTCATAAAATTTAATGAAAGTGATCCATGGGAATGACCACAAATAATCAGGATTAGCATGACATTTTGATGATGAAAGATGATATTGACCTAATAAGACAGGCATAACTAAGATATATCAAATTCATAGAGAGTGCACATTTCAGTGCGTATCATATATAAAGGGTGGAGTCTAACTATAAACATATCAGGACAATTTGAGGCCTTAGTCTAATTATTTAATAACTTTAAGTTAATATGGATTCTCCAAACCGATCATCCAAATTGTTTAAATTGACATAACAAATTCAAATTATCTAGAGACCATCAGCAATGAACCACAAATATGTGCGACAAATATCTATGCCAACTACTATGATCTAAAACCTAGGCTACTGTGAGATATCACTTAAAAGTTAAAACTAAAGGTTAATGTCTATCTAGTATCAATATAAATTTTGTGCTTTCAAGGTTAATCATCCTTCACTCCACTTGATGCATAACTAGAACCCTTCAGGAAACATGATTTGATAGACCATGTTCAACAAGCTGATCAAATTTGAGATTTAGGATACATTTTTTGGGTCATAGATTTAGGATACATTTTGAGGCAATGATTAAAGCATAAATCTAAATGTGAAGACAAATGGTTGCTCAACAGTGTGCCCAATAAATCAAAATAGATATTAAGGATTTCATCGATTTTTGGATACTAAATCTTTTCCATGCAGTAGATAGTTGGATATTCAGGATTATTAGTCAATTCCTGGATAATGAATCAATGAGATAATACACCAATGAAATGATCATATTTAAGTTGAGCTCATGCTGTGATTCAGCATAGCATGCCCTTCTGAACCTTGATTTGAATACACACTTTACCAACCAATAAAACAAATGCATAACACACCCCAAAAAAATAAACTAACAAATATGCATGACCAATATTGGAGAGAGACCCATCATGAGATATTATTATACAAAACTGAAAATAAACTGGCACACAATATTAAATATGATAAGAAATCATAATCACCATGTTGAACAGCTAAGGCCCAATATCGAGCAAGCCAGCACCTTTTGAGGACAACCTCTTCCTACATATAAGCAATCACATATGATATATTTATTTGATTCAGTTGACAATATCTTAGGAAAACTGATGTACTAAAAAGCAAACCATTTCTTCTTGGCTTAAGACCATTCTTTGTGTCATGGAGCTTAATGCATTAATTTCCAATTCCGCGCCCTTGAATTGGTCCATTATGGTTGCAACTTCATCCCTCGCAGACTATTTCAAAGTTCATTTCAGGCAGAACACCAGAAAATGAAAAAGTGGCTAACAAAATCAGTATAAAAAGAGCTACATATAACATCAAAAGAGAACAGAAGGTAAGTTTCTATTTACACCTCCACTTGCTGTCTAAGAGCAGTTAGCTCCTCGTTATTTTCATCCTTCTCTCTTATTGCAGACTTAATAGCTTCCTGAATTCACCAAATTAAGCATTTTAGTGTGCTTATCAGGACTCTGACAAGGCAGTAAAGGGATGTAGGTACTAAAGAAAGAATCTTTATTGAGCTTTCAGGACTGCTGTCCAAGTTTACAGGTTTATTAACTTATATTCTAACATAATAATCATTTTTTAAAAAAAAATTATGTTACCATTGACAATGTAAATATAAATTGGTATCTTTCCTAACAGCTCGAGCTATTGGGAAAATTGGTCAGAGCTAATCAATTTTCAAATGGCATCATAGCAGGAGCTGTTTAAAAAAAAAACCTAAATTCATGTGTTGGAGGTTGGGGGCAATCAAGTCAAGTACCTCACCACACATGATGGGTGTTAACAATACAAATATACATTCGTCCCTTTTCCAATGGCTCAAGCTTTGGGGAACAATAGTTATCCAATCAACTTTAACTAACTACCAATTTATTTAGAAAGACAGCACTAAATGCTGCATGTTCTAAGGAGTATGAATGCTGAGTTGTGTCAACTAATTGGTATGTAATTCACATAGCTAATGCAGCATTTATGTACAATGGGCCTAAGTCTATTCATATAAAGAACTTTTCTGGAGATAGAGGTGTTACCATCTGTACACATAAAACTACTGCTCATATGAGCCTATTTTTGCCTCAAGATTTGATACAGTTTCTAGAATCACAATCCATAATTACCTCTCTTTGGCGCAGTGCTGCTTCTTTCCTGCAAGATAGAATAGGCATTAGTATCAACACAAGAAAAAGATATAGTTGAAATTGAATTAAGCTCTGATAAACTTTTACCTACTCAGTAGACGGGCCTCCAAAGATACCCCTTCACCAAGATTAGCAACCTACATATTTGGTAATAACTAGTATGACTAACAGTTGAGAAAAGAAAATGGGAGATGCAATCTTGCATATTTTAGGAGAGAAAGGTTGAACAGGAGAGGACTGAACACACTTTTTCAAGAAAAAAAATTTGCAACAGTCAATGTTAATATTCAGCATGCAAACATATATCTAAGCAGTGCTATCTTTACAACAAGCCACAAGAGCAGTATCTTCAACTATTTGGTGAACTCAATGGAGTTCCATTACCATATAGCCAACATTATTCAAGTCATTAGGTCTATTTTTATATAAAAAAAATCCACTTCTTTTCTTTAGACTTGATGCTCTTTGAAGTGGATAAATATTCTTCAGATCAAAGTTGAAAACCAATAGCTGCTTTGTGCATCTCCAGTCTGCAGACCTGCAGATCAAATCCACCGCCAGTCCTATGCACAAAGGATCCAAATGATTGACAATCACCTCCTACATGATCACAGTTTCATTATCCATGAAAAGCTGGATCATCAAAATAGACTAACTTAATCCTGCACCATACTCGAGCAACTTTGATATTTTATTTCAATTATTTTGTGTTAATTAAAGATCAGTGTTACTTAGATCGTTCATCTACTTCCAGAAGAAGTGACGCACATGTGGTACTCAAACATTGAGACAATGAGTAGGCACACCAACACCATCATTAGCCAACATATTTTAGGAATTAAGGTGTTGAAAGACCTAGTTTAGTTACTATATTGGATATTTTTACAAATTCTGTGAAATATATATTAAGATATCCAATTTTGGTGAATCTAGTGAGTTATTGTATCATAATTCTGAATCTAATTAAGTACCAAATGATGTTGATAATGGATGGAAAATACAAATCAGACAAGAGCTGGTGCACATCCCTCAGAATTGAATTACTGTCATATGTTTCCTTAGAATCAAACTAAATTAAGATCAAACTGTGGAGTTATGGCAGATGCAAACTAAAGATAGATGGCTTTTTACAGAATAGGCATACTGAGTGGATGGTCAGTGACATCTGTGCACTGATGTCATGGTGGTTATCCCAAAAGCATGAGCTTTGTGGCAGGGCTCAACACTAACAAATAGCCTTCATACTAAACAATAGCAAGAACATAACATAAAAGGCCACTGGCAATTTAATCAAGAAACAAACTTATATTAGCTGGCATAAAAAGAAAAGGAGTTTAGGGAAATGAAATTCACAGCCATGTTACTCATATGTTGGTAGAAATGTCAATTAATCAATAATAGAACAACAGCATATTTTACTACAAACCTGTTTCTCTAGCTCCCTAGACCTAGCTTCTGCTTCCTGGCATCTCTCTTCAGCAAGCTGCAGCTGTTTGACAATATGGAACATCAGAAAAGTAGATGAAAAACTGAACATTTTAGTGAAAACTTGACCTAACTGCAAACCTTTTCAAGAAGGTTGTAATTCTCTTCTTCTACCATGTCAAGCTGCATTTAGTAAAAGTGAGTTTAGCAACTAAATGACCTCCAATTTTGATTAAGGATTTTAAGAGTAGAGGGAATCTCAATATGTTTCGAGCAATACCCTCTTCAATGCGTAATTTAACAATATCATCAACTGAAATGCTATAAACAATTAAGGTGAAACACCTTGTCCTGAAGAGCAAAAGTCTCACTCCGATCACTTGCTTCTCTAGGATTCAGAGGCCCCATCCCCATCTCTGGGAATCTACAAATATGTTAACAGTTTAAGAGAACCAAAAAGAGTTCTATAACTTTCTGGGTTTGGCAGTAAGATAGGATTACCAGTAAAATAGTGCATAGGAATGGATAAAATTGATTGGGTTAGAGTAGATGAAAATTTTCAAAATAACTACAGATGTCATTCACAACATGTACTTTCTGTTCTTACCTTTTACCTATTCGCTTGTTCACAGGAGGCTCTATGGCAGGAATTGGAGATGGGCTCCTTACTGTTGTTTTGGCTTGGGGCACCATTGGTGTCATACGACCTGGTAATGTTGTCCTCCCAACTGATGAAGAGCGATTTGCTGAGACAGACTCTACAAAATTCCTACCTAACTATTAAGTTGTAGAAACACAAAATTAGCCATATGATATGATCGATAAGTATCCAAGTAAAAGAAGAAAAAAATACAAAACAACAAATTTTTATTATCACAATCTTACAGAACAACCACATTTTCTTGACTAATTTGTAAATGTAACTATACTACATCCAACTGTTTACAATAGCATTCAGTAATACAAACACTGATTTCATATCCAGTTCTTTAGAAGATTAGAAAACTTTTATCCTTGCACTCCCATAATTAGCAATCAAATACAGTTCTAAACTTTACTAGTTATACTTCATTCATGCATATAATCATTATCAAAAAAGATGATGGCTGAAATGGTAACGATATGTCAAACCTGCAACATTATCCAAGTGTTATTCAGTAAACATTACTATTGTTCAACACTATTTTCTATCTGAATATTTTTTCCCCTTATCCTAAAGACTATCAAATCCATAGACCGTATGAACAATTTTACAACATTCAAGAACATTAGATGAGTCAGACAATAGGTATAAAGGCAAAGTGTAGCCAATTGATCATCTTATCAAATGAAAAGAAGAAAATAATTGGCAAAAGTGAATCATAGTGGATCCAGAGATAGAGAAAATTAGGAATCAGACAAATCGTCCCAACTCCATTACCCAAGAGAAACTTAAAAATATCCAGTTGAATTTGCCATCCGAGAATGAAATAATCGAAAATATAGATTTGGGGCGGAGTCGATCATGTAACTGAACACCTAAGCAAAGAACTTGCATGAATATTTGATCGAGAAGACCAGTAATTACCGCAGGCGAGGGTGACCTGGTCGATCTCCCAAGCAACGAGGGGCTACTTGTGGCCGCACCGACGCCGCCGTTACTGCCTCCCACTTGCCTCGGCAAGCCATACCGGATCCCTGAAGCAACGCCGGAGCCGGAGGCGAAGACAAGGTCGTCCTCATCCTCGTCATCGGTTGCCTGCGACGCCATGACCTGGGCTAGGCGAGCACTGGCAGCCTTTGCTGCAAGATTCTGGGTCCGCCTGATACCGGATAAACTGGAGGCAGAGACCGAACGGCTGTGCCCGGGCGAGAAGCCTGACGAAGAGGATCCCGACCCGCTCGACGCCCCGCTTCCCTGCCGCGAGTACGCCGGACTGCCGGCCCGCATCCTATCCATCACCGCCACGCTCCAACGGCGACGGGAACTTCCGACGGCAAGAGTTGAAGGGGGCTGGATCGGAGAAAGGGGGCGGAGCCGCGCAAGGCGGCGGAGCAAGAAACGGGAGCGACACAAAGTGTCGGGACTTCGACCGGGTATTAAACGCGGAATCGGGAAAACCGATGACGACGGAACGGGATCTTGGCGCGCTGCGGGATTGGGTGCATCAGACGGGGCAGACTCTACTGCTTTTGGCCAGGGGCGTCCGATTGAGATTCACTGACACAAGACACGCAGTCGAATGAGACGAACCGTGACTTGGGAGGAACAGCAAGACTTGCTTAATGGTCTTCAAGTCCAGTTATGAACAGACTTGATAAGTTTGCTGTCCCCTCACGGCCGAGTCATTCGTACCCATCGGAAATTGGATACTTAAATTCTACCGAGAATTTAGTATTAATTACCCATACACATTAATTACCACTTTAGTATTAAAATATATAAATATATATAAAAACCAGAAACCGGAGTTGACGAGGTGAATTACCAAAGACGACGGGTTCCTTGCCAGCGTCGAAGCACCATCGCCGGAGCCCCTGAAGGAGGCCAGCCGTGGAGATCCGTTCCGGTAGGAACTTCCGCCGCCGACGATGGAGGGGATGGGATCGTGCTCCTCCTCGTCGTAATCTGCAGTGGGCTTGACTCGCATCATCATCTGGGCGAGGCGGGCGTTGGCGGCGGCGGCTGCGCGCGGCCTGCCGTTTGCCAAACCACCTTGTGCTTCCGCCGACTTCCCCTGATCGTCGTCGCTGTACTTCCGGGGCCCGTTGGCTGTGGAGCGATCGGCTCTCCTATGTCCTTCCATCGCCTTGTGAGCTATTCTGATTGAAGGGATGGAGAAGCGCGAAGGCACGGAGAGGAGAAGGGATCGGACTTGATCAACGAAGGCGACTTGGATTAATATGGAAGTGAGTTTTGATGAGGAAATTAATAACCTTGACGTCAATATGGATCCCACGTAGGAAGCCTTGACTTGGTCAAACCAATCACCTTTCCGACTCGATTAAAAGCATTTGGATATACTCCCAGCGGTGTTGTTATACACTGATAAGAATAGATATTACAGATATTAAACTGATATTAAACTGATAAGAATAGATATTACACTTGATCTTAGCCAAAAGACCAAGAAAGATGTGCTTTCTAATTGTCACTCACCTAAGGTATTTATAGAAGCTTCTCTACTTGCGGTGTTGTTAATCCTAAGATGTGGGACTAAAGAGACCATAATAGTGTAATACCTATTAATAAGAAAAATTTCCAATACTACGCCGCACCTGAGTCTCGAACTTTAGATCTTGTATTGTAATGAGAAAATTTTTCAATAATACGTTGCAGATGAGTCTCGAACTCTAGATCCATGATTGATTAATGAAAAAAAATTTCAATAATACCCGTAGCTGAGGGATATTAACGTAATTTCATTTTAGGCTTCACCAAATTAATTAAAAATTGGTTAGTCTTTATGCCATATTCTTAATAATATAGTAAGATATATATATACTCAATGACAAACCTAATTTCACCCGAAGTCATCATCCCAAGTTCCCAGCAACACAAGCACGAAAAGCAAATTCCAAAAACAAAACAAAAAAAAACAAAAAACTTGTTCCAAAGAGAAAGAGAAGGTTGAAAACATTTTTTTGGAGGATTGTTTACTTCATTATGTACATATATCCACTTGATGACCAGAAAAGATTAGAAATTCATTTAATCAAATAACAGAAAGGGATGATAAAAAAGAAAACTATCTATTGATCTAGAAGAGTTCATTCTTTTCAAATTAAAACAATAAAATAAATTTTATTATTAATTATGTTTTTATTTGTGTGTGTGTGTTGAGTCTGTAGTTGTCAAACTGAGGACTTGGAGAGAAAGTACCATAATGATTTTCCGATCAATGAACACAAAAGCCAAGCTACAATTAAAAGTGATGCCAATGTGACATGAGCTATTTGCAACAGATTGCAGAGGTATTGACACGATTAAATAAGATTGTAAAATAGACATCTGTGTATAATGGTCTTTAGTCTTAAAAATGATGATTGATTATGTTTGAATATAATTTTTTTTCTTTATTTTTTAATATTATCATTGTGATAAGCTCTTTATATTTTTACAATTTCTAAATCACATAATCAGCTTCGAAACAAAAGTAAAAATATTTATTGATTTACGAATCGATCTTAGACCGATTAACTGATGCTAAAATTCTATCTACTTTATTCCTTTCATGACACCTAGCTACTACAACGTTGTGACAGATACGTAGAGATAGTTAACTGTCACAACGTGGTATGCAACTTCTTGGACACATAGTTGTCACTACCTTGTGTCAAATACGTGGAAACAACTAACTGTCACAACGTTGGTGCAACTTCTTAGACACGTAACTACCACAACGTATTACCCGATATGTGGCAACAGCTAACTGCCATAACATTGTGGCAGTTTCTTGGACACAGTTGTCACAACGTTATGGTAAATACGTGGAGACATCTAACTGCCACAACGTGGTCCGCAGCCTCTTAGACATGTAGCTGCTACTACCTGTGCTAGATACGTGGAAACAGCCAACTGTCACAACGCTGTTGCAGCTTCTTAGTCACGTAGCTCCCACAACGTGTTGCCCGATACATGCCAAAACTAGTTACCACAAAGTTGTTGCGGC
>JBBPFQ010720469.1:0-14380 GCA_037974815.1 Kaempferia elegans
ATTTACCTCCTCCGTGTTGGCCTGGGGACGGGTTGGCAGGGGCGCTGGGGGCGAGCGATTTCGCCTTTTGCCACGTGGAATTGTATTGGTCGTCGGATAGACGAGCTGCGGCTCATAATTGCTTTAGGATTGTGAAATTCATAATCCGACGGTCAAAGGGTCCTCCTCATTGTACATCCGAAGCATTATGTTATTTTCTAGAAGTTCATAATTTATTCGAGGAGGAAGGGCGAGATCAGGAGAGGGAGGGAGGGAGAGAGAGCGAGAGCGAGAGCGAGAGCGAGAGCGCTTGAAGAAGGGGAGGAGAGAGGGAGATGGAAGGGGAGGGGAGGGAGAAGGGACGGGAGTCGGCGGTGGGGGAGCTGGCGGCGGTGGCGGAGGAAGGGGAGGAGGAGATGGAGGAGACGGTGGGTTCGAGCTTGACGATGGAGCGGGTGGCCGCCGCAAAGCAGTTCATTGAGAATCACTACAAGAATCAGATGAAGAACATACAGGAGAGGAAAGAAAGGTCATTCCATGCACTCCATTTGCTCGATCTTAGTCGCTCTAGATTTGATCCTACTTGTCTGTTCTTATTTTTCTTATTTCATTAATTGCTCTCGCTTTTATCCCTTTCCTCAGTTTTGATTCGGTGAAACAAAATACACAAATCCTCAGTCCCTGAACCGCGTTTTCTAACACGGGATTAGTTCTCTGTTCAGATCATGAGAATAATAATTTAATATGTTGGCTGCGGATTGAAAATCTCGTAGCTTGTCCATCCCCATTTAGAATTTTGAATACCATAATCGGAGTTGGTTTATGTTTCCACGTGGAGAGCTAGTATTTTCCAAAATTGTTTTTTAGATTTCTATTTCGTAGATTGGCTGGATTTTAGTATGATATGGTTGATATTTGAGCTGCATTGAAAAGTAATGAGTACGTGATGTGAAAGAATGTGCAACCTCATGCATGACTACTCTGTGCTGCTGATACAATTTAGTGATATAAATTGCTTCTTTCATGAATGCTTCAGCATTGAAATTGATGGCGTAATTTGGAAATTGAACTCATCAGCTCCTGCTGATACTTTGTAGTCCCAGTCTTGTTGTTTTTAGTGCGTAAATCCCCTTGACTTGTTTTTATTTATCTTTATGGAAAATGTCATTTTTAAAGTAAAGTTGCTTTGAATGACTTCTCAAAGTGATAAATTCACAGGTTATCTTATGATTCTTTCTAAGAGAGCCACTTTTAATGCAGATGCATATGCTTGCTTCTGTACTTAATTTGTAACAAAGAAGAATTCAATTTGAAGGGTTTATTGTTTTAAGGATGGTATATGACAAGTTCTAAATTGTTTTAGCTCTGAAAGGAGAATTACGAATTAATTGACTCATGTGAAGAATGCATAATCTACAAAAATATGAAAATGATGGCAATAACTTTTGCTACGCTGCTAACATGATTCTGAGTCATCTACATTTTTAATCATGTTTCTTGCTCAATAGCTGAAGTCAATATTGCTATCTGAACATCCTCATTTGTTTTTTTTCTTTTGATTTATGGTTGAATTTATTTCTTTTATTTACTTATGGAATTGAAACTTGTTAAAATTCTACTATACTTCATGGTCTAAGATTGAGTATAGAATGTATTTGGGATGGGTGGCTCTTGAAGTGAACCTAGGAATGGCCAAGATGACACTAGTGATTCATTAATGACTAAACAAGTTATTAATCACCAAGGATATACTTTTCCTATATTTTTATTAATCTTCCATGATTATACAACCTTTTGTGGATCATATGAAAATATACTTGCCACCTTGTTCACATTCTGGTTGCCTCAACTTCAAGGAAAGTCCTCAAATGAAAGCCTTTTCCATTTGCTTATTAATTTTGTGGAATTAAAGTTTCAATGACATAACATTAGGAATTTAACTAAACATTGGAAACTTTGTTTTTTTTATTTGCTTCGAAAATGTTTTATCTAGAGATGTACATGATAGCCAACATATAAATATTCTTATTTTTATATCAACTTTTGGAATTGTGGTGAATCTCATAGGTTCATGCTTGATGACGATATGTTCTAATGCAGGCGTTGGTTCTTGGAGAGAAAATTGGCTTCTTCAAAAGTTTCCAAGGAGGAACAACTCAATTTATTGAAGGATCTCGAGAGAAAGGAGACTGAATATATGAGACTTAAAAGGCACAAGATCTGTGTCGATGATTTTGAGCTGTTGACAATAATTGGAAGAGGTGCTTTTGGGGAGGTCTGAAATTGCATAATCTTTGTCGTAGAAGGAAAAATAATTATAAAATATGCAAATTTGCAGCCTTAGGACTGTAGTTAGAATAATGTTTTAGTTCTTCCTATTATGTTAGTTAATATGGTTATAAATGCCAAAAAAGAATTACTGATCTTCTTGCGTTTCTCTTCTTTTTGTAGATTTATGGTACTGATAACATACTTTGGCTGAAAATTCAATGGAAGGTTCTACATCTGGCCATATATTAGTTCAAATTACAAAAAG
Organism: Kaempferia elegans; assembly: GCA_037974815.1. Taxonomy (NCBI): domain Eukaryota; kingdom Viridiplantae; phylum Streptophyta; class Magnoliopsida; order Zingiberales; family Zingiberaceae; genus Kaempferia; species Kaempferia elegans. The sequence continues at coordinate 2,516 of JBBPFQ010720469.1, forward strand.
ACTCTTCAAATGCCTTAGATTTATATGCTGGCTTCTTGTACATACCTTTCCAGATTACTCAATTAGATTTGCCTAAAACAACAATTGACCCTCATTTTCTAAAATTCTCTGAACACAATATTCAATAGCTATCACATCATGTAGTTGGTTAGATGGTAGTGTGATTCAATCATATTGTAATTTAGTGGGAGAGTTTCATATAAATTCAATATTGTTCACAAGTTTTTCATTCTGGGAATTTTATTTTCTCTACCATCTAAGACCTTGAATTCCTGTGATCCAGAAAATTATAACAAATTGGATTGAAACCCTTTACTCATTCAAATATCATAATGGAAAAATTCCATTAGCATGTAATATATACTGCTACACTTGGCTGATGATGGATTGTACAGGTCAGGCTTTGCCGGGAGAAGTCATCTTGCAATATTTATGCCATGAAGAAGTTGAAGAAATCGGAAATGGTTAGCAGGGGCCAGGTAAGACATGCAAATACCTATACATGCCTAACTTAACAATATATCTCCTGTATTTCATTTTTGAAGGCATGAGATTGTTTGTCCCTGATTTTGTGGAATTTTAATAAAATTCTTGAAACATCTACAGAGTGTATGCAATTAACAAGCCATCAACTGTACAATGCATATTCACGGTATGCAGATTAAAAAATGTAGAATATTATATACAAAAAGGATATCTAAGATGACAACCATAATATAGAAAATTAATATTACTACAACTACATTAACATAATGGCATAGATTTTGGAACAAACAATGAATCAACAATAGACTATCTACTTGAGATATGATAGTGGCAAATTGATACAAGAAAAAACAGGAAAAGAAGTTGCTTATATGCCTGCTAACTATTGTTACTATGAGGGAGGTGGAGACAGGCACATGGGGACTAGAGAGAGGTTGAAGATTCTTGTTGTTTGCTAACAAGCTCAATAGCCACTGTTGCTGCCCGAGATCTGCTGTAAGTGGAGGTGTCATGAGGTGAGGACTGCTTGATTCCATTCAATTTCCAGCAACTATAAGGGTAATTTGTCATCACCTTAGAAAGGTTCCTTCCATGGTCAATTTTGAAAATCAGATTAACCTTTGCCGATGTCAATTCAATTTGATCTGGATTTGAATTGGTTAATTTTGGAAAGCATGATCCAATCTGTGTAGCTAGTTAAGAGTACTTAAATTGTGGTTTAGGAGTTCACTTTAGATCGTATTGTAAATTGTCTTTTGCTATAAACTTTCATCTCCCACTCAGCAACATTAACTGTATGCGCTCCATATATACCCCTTGCTCCATATACATTTTCAATATTCATTTGGAGCATTTTCCCTCTTATTAAAAACAAGAGAAAAGGTACACATGCTCATTTAATCGAGCCGTCCTCATCAAATGTCTAGGTAAATATTTTGCTTCAGGTCGTGCTTTGTATTGCTAAGCTAGAACCAGCTAGCAGATATTTTTCATTATAAAATTTGCCACCAACAGAAATATTTTCCTTCAGATTGTGCTTTGTAAGCTAGAACCATCTAGCAGATATTTAGGCAGTATCAATTTGCAACCTACAGTCCTATCACCACTTGATCGTGTTTTCTGTCACTAATCTAGAACCATCTAGCAGATAAGCAATACCATCTGCGATCAGACCCCTCACCACCGAATGGTGAACTATCTCAACTAGCTCTAATCTTCCATGATAAATAAGGGCATCCATTTCTCATCCATTGATCCTTTCCACTAAGCATCAAATATAATATCTTGCTATGATTTAGGTATGAAACAGTTGCAAAGAAAAGAAAATCTAGTGAAAAATAGATGATGAATGATCATAATAGAATAACTGTGTATGAGGGTTTTGAAGAAGAAATCTTTTACTTCTGCGAGGAGCAATAGATAACTCTAGGTCAAACAAGATTGGAGGAAATAATATGTTAAAGGTCTTTGTCAAAGCATAATGCAACCCTAACCCTTTTCATTTGAGTTGGTAACCATGATTTCAAATTTTGTATAGACGCCATGTTGGTACAAGTAGACTTCACTCCGTCACTCTACACAGTTTTAGTGGTATTGATCAATACAAGGCTTCTCTTGGTTGTATATTCTAGAATCAATAAAGATAGGAAGAATCTCTTCCCATGACTCATTCAGATTGCTGATCACAGGGAGAAGATGAAACACTATTAAAAGAGAGTGAGGAAGGCACTAACCAAAACATCAATCGAAACACCAATACCAACAACAAAGTGAAGTGACATTGGAGTAAAAGAAACTGAGATATATCATTTCTTTATGTCAGTACCAGTTCAACTCTAAATATATTTATGAACACACCAAGAAATTAATTCTAATGCATAAATGTTCCGGAATAACTATTTAATGTATGCCTAAAAAATATATGGTTGATCTCATTAGATGCTACTCTCAATGGATGTACGATACTGATATTTATTTTGGTATTAGCAATGTATAATTATTAGTTGAGATACTTGTTATATTTATGTAACTTGTAGCTATAAAATTTAAGTTTATTGACTTTTAAATTTCTTTAGGCTTATTATTGGAGGAAAACAAAATAAGTGGAAGAGGATCACTAATTTGCTTGGTGTGATAAGCATTAAAATACATCATCAAGTAGTTGTGTGTCTCAACTATATAGAGTTGACTGAATTGATCTTATCTCTCAATAGTTATGCTTATCATCATCATCTAGTATTGTTTGTCCAAACTGTTTGGAGCTGGCTTCCTAGATCTCATCTCCCCATTGAGCTCTATGCTCATCATCTAGTTTTGTTTGCCACAACGATTTGGCGAGGATCATGCAATTGGTAGCAATATAGCATATGTTGGGATGCATGGATTATGCACTGTTACTAAATACCTTTAAATACCCCCTTTTCATATTTTATAAAACAAAAGTAAACAGCTGATGGTAATCTAAATTTTGCTTATTATATCCTATCATTTTTATCTATCCATGTTTTATTTTGATCTATTTAGTTAGCCTTTTTTTCTTTTGTGATTCTATATGTTTTGCTCCACCATTGGTGTGAGATCAATTTTTCTCTTGTATCTAAATAGTAATTGAAGTTATATGTAATGGTTACTGACATTTTATTTATTTTGTACTTTACTTCTTCCATCCCTTTTGATAGTTTTTCTCATTTTGTTGCGCTTATAGCTCTTTCCATACTCTCTTTTAGGTGGAACATGTAAGAGCTGAAAGAAACTTGCTTGCTGAAGTTGCTAGCCATTATATTGTAAAACTATACTATTCATTTCAAGATGATGAATACCTTTACCTAATCATGGAATATCTTCCTGGAGGGGACATGATGACCCTACTTATTAGAGAAGATACCCTTACTGAAACTGTTGCTAGGTTTTATATTGCTCAGAGCGTGTTGGCCATTGAATCCATTCATAAACACAATTATATTCACAGGTTTGTACATTACATATTAGAAATAAAATTTTTGTTGCATCGAATTATATTCTTAAATACCAATTCAAGATCTACATATTTGTGTTTAGGGACATAAAGCCTGACAACCTTCTGTTGGACAAAAATGGTCACATGAAGCTGTCAGACTTTGGCTTGTGTAAGCCAATTGATTGTTCAAAGCTTTCAACATTGAAGGAAGACGAACCCATGCCTGATGAAAATATTCGGGAATCAATGGATATAGATGGGTCTTCAGAAAAAAATAATGATAATATATGGAAAAGCCCTCAAGAACAGCTACAACATTGGCAAATGAACAGAAGGAAGCTGGTATATTTACTAAAATATCTTATCCGTAATTAATCTGTGGAATAGTTGTTTTTTTTTCATATTAAAATTTATTGCCTTAATATTGCTTTTCATAGCTCAAGTCTATGACATAGCCTATCTCTGTTTTTAGGCATTTTCTACAGTCGGAACACCAGACTATATTGCTCCTGAAGTATTATTGAAAAAAGGATATGGCATGGAGTGTGATTGGTAAGTAATTGCTGAAGTCTGAACCATCCTATACACATGATTTCTAGTTCTTGTTATAATCATTTATCTAACTTTCAGTACAAAAGCAACTTGTTTCGGTGCTAGACTACTACTGAATATTGATATTTTTTTTATGATTATCAAAATGAGATTAGTGTTGATTCTGCATCAAATGAAATGAAAGCCCAATCTCATCTCCTCCTAACTCACATTATCCTCTCTTCTTCCCTACCTCTCTCTTCTTCACAGTCCTCCCAGTTCTTCCTGGCATTATTATCCTTCATATTTTTCCTATTTTTCTCACAATGTTGGCCATTGGCCTTCATGCCTCTGTCCCAGTCCATCTGCAGCTACTTACATATATGACATTGGCTCAAAGCACCAACACAAGAATTCATCATCGCAGTGATCAATCTCTATTAACTATTGCTAATATTTTGTTCTATGGATCCCAGTCTACTATGTTCTTGTTCCCAGTTTTCAACCCTATACAAGACAATGAGACATCATACTGAGTCTGAATGTGAGAACTGGCAATTGGGATTGCAAACAGAAGTTTTGTCAATCAGATGCCTTTGCATATATATATGATTCAGTTAGCTGGAGTCGAGCTTATCTAGTGAGGGTGATTGATGCAGGAATTTAATTAATTATCAAAGTCTTTTTTTATGTAATTGATGTTTAACTGTAGTGTATTTGGCGGTTAGTTTTTTAGCTCCACTAGTGCCTATATAAGGGCTCTGGTCTGACAAACTGTTCACGTTATGATGATTTGAATCAATATACCCTGGATCTACGATTCTCCCTATGCTCCCTCCCTCTCCTTTTTCCCCCCCTCAATGTTATCAGAACTTGATAGGAGATCAATCTGACAAAGGTTATTGGTTTGATGGTTCAATGAATCGGTTGAATTGGGAAATGATTGTATAAATATAATTATACTTTTATGAGTATCAAATATTTTATATAAGTTAATAAAAAATATCAAAATTAAAATAAATCACTTTAAAATATAAAAAACTTAAATCCAATAAAGCAAATTCAAACATATATTTAAATTTATATACAAAAGTAAAAAAATCTCATATATACAATTGTATATCTGTTACTATGTAAAATTCAACTAGATTTTGCATATGTTTGTTTGAAATAAATCTATTTGAAATACGTGGTTCTATCAATTCCAGGTTTTAAAGCTGATTTTCCCTTTTGTTACCAATTCAACCCCTGGTTTATATATCAAACAGGACTAAGATGGGCTTTGGTTCACTTTTTTAAAAATATTGCTCTCACCTCCGTATCTTTTCCTCTCCTCGTTAGTGATTCTGCAGCACAACTTTATATTATTACTTGAACCTTCTAAATTATGGAAACCTAAATATCTCTATATCAGTTGAAAATGTTATTTGTAGAACCATTTAGTTCTACCTACTTATTCTCAAGATTTCCTTGTATAATATTGATTTTATTTTATTTTTACAATATTTACTTCTTGAGCATTGGCATCACACATAATTGACTTAGGTTTGATGGTTTGACTAAGTATGCACATTTTCTCTCGTTAAAGATAAAACTATTATATCCAATTTAGCACTATATACCTATTCAGCATATTAATAATAATTCTTAACATGAATTCTAACACATGCATACATACTCTTGCGTATTTGCTATAAAACGTTACATGTATGTATACTATATTTTACGGCAACAAGTATATTCAGTTGTATTTACTTGTTGGAGAAATATGCAGGTGGTCATTGGGTGCAATAATGTATGAAATGCTTGTTGGTTATCCACCATTTTATTCTGATGATCCAATAACTACTTGCCGAAAGGTTAAATCTTCTAAACTCATGGCTTCCAACAGTTATTTTTCTCCAAAAAAATGGCTCAGTTTGATTATAAGCTGCTAGAATGATTGAAACATGACTAAGATTGGTTTGTTTACATAAAGCTATGTTCCTGAATTGTCATATAATTTGCTCATGTCCCACCCTGCCTTGAGGCCTTACAGGTTCTCTGTAGCTATAATATGGTTATAATTTCCATCTTGTTCTTCTAGTTGCCATTTGGTAATCAAAAATAAAAATCTGATAACTTAGCACTTGATCTTTGATTGAAGTTACTTAGACTCCTACGAAAGCTATTTAATAAAAAATAAAATGGCACAAACATTTTTCTTATGTAATAGTGAGCACTCAAATTTGGGTAATACAATCCTTGGGGTTGCTTCTCAAGATAGAGGTGCATGTAAAAAAATTGACTGGAGTAGATAACATAGGTGCCTCAGGAATAAAGCAATCCTAAATCTGGGCAACTAAACTAGCAGTGGTTGATGTAAGAATATTTTCCTGCATTGAATCTATATGCTGCAGCCTATACTAGACTGAACTGGTGCTATCTTGTGAATTTTTTCTCGTGTTATATTCTGCTTTCACATGGGCACAGGATCTCCTATGTTGTCTTCTAGATTGGAACTTCAAAATAGTGTCTTCTAGATTGAAACTTTTAGATATTGGTTTCTAGATTGGAGCTTTTAGATGTTTAATGATCTTGGTTGTTCTAATCATCTCCTACTGTCCAACTTCTGATTTTTTTTTTAATTTTTTTTAAAATTGTACTATTAGATTGTGCATTGGCGAAATCAACTCAAATTTCCTGAAGATTCAAGGTTGTCCCCAGAGGCAAAAGATCTTATTTGCAGATTGTTATGTGATGTTGAGCACAGATTTGGCAGTGGAGGGGCAGATCAAATAAAGGTTGAATTCCGATGATAAAATTTAGGGAAAGTTATCTTCTTGTTTTTTTTAGAGTATTGTTGTAACTGCTTTCCAGGCTCATCCTTGGTTCAAAGATGTTGTTTGGGATAAACTTTATGAAATGGATGCGGCATTTAAGCCTGAAGTTAATGGTGAATTAGACACTCAGAACTTCTTGAAGTTCGATGAAGTAGGTCTTCCTTCCTGTCCTTTATTATTTTTGTTTTGCTTGTGAAAAGTGGTTATGTTCTCTCTCCATATGTTTGGTAATACAATCGGGCAAAACGGCAACGTAATTTTTATACTTGTATTTCAATACTACAATTTGCTTTATGTGAGTGTCTTTTATGTATTCTAATCTGCATTTGACTCCATCAGTTGGCTTCTGTGCTCACAAATACTGGTTCATACTAACTGGTTTTCTATTGAATCCTAAATAAATCTGATTTTACTGCTTTCAGATGGGCAATGTATTAACATCACCACATATATATATTTTTATTTCTTTTTATATTAACTTCCTTTTCTTTGATTTTCCTGCGATCCAGTTGGACCCCCCTCCATCAAGAACGGGATCTGGGCCTTTAAGAAAGGTGGGCAACGTGCTGGTATTCTTTATTCAACAGTTGTTTAGATGAGAAATTTGCTGATACACACTGTTTTTGTAAAAAGGTCTATAGTCAGGAATTTCCATACTAAAGATTAAGAAATTGAGTGGAAAAAGGTAATAGATTTGTCACTAGCAATTAACTTTTTGTCCTCCAACACCAATATTTTCCTACACTAAGTGAACTCTACATAAAGTTTTACGGCTAGTAATACTAGGTTCAGAATTAAGTTTATCCTGTGCACATTTAACTCTAATTAGTACTACTTGTCTAACTTCAAGTATTTTGGTTGTCTTTGCACATGCATATACCATCTTGATCTAATTTCTTCCATTTTACAATCTATGGAAGGTAAGTTACTCTAATTGCTAGTTGATAATATTTATTATAAACATTTTATCTCATAACCTATACATGCTCGTAATGTTATTGTTGATGATACATTAACTTTTTGTGTTATTTCTTTATTTCTTAATACTCTTAACTCAAAGCATGGTTGATTTCACTTATCCTATATTTTCTCTTCTAGCAAGGGGAGCACTACAAGTTGTAAGGCGTTTTTCCCCCTTTGATATAACTTCTTATAAGGTGAATGGACCTGAGTAGGCATACCTGTGTCAATATTTCAACTTAAAAACTCAATAATGATCTATATTTAACAACCTACTCCATCCATTTTGTTTCCTACTTGACCACAGAAAATTTATTTTTCGTCATAAATCCATGTGAGTCTGAACAACTGCAGATGTTTAGAAACTTAGAGCAAACACAACAAAAATACTAAAAATCAGAAACACTTCAACACTAAAAGTAACCAAGAATAACTAAAGCTTGGTGCACTATTCTATTTCTAGATCACATTTGGGTGCTTCACACTAGACTAGTTTTGAGGTATGCTATTGGAGGTTCCTTTTGAATACTAGCTAACTAAGATGTTTATGCTTCAGTTGCTAAATCCTCCAAGAATATTAGGATAAAACACTTGACCATGTTGAAAATTTAGACTGACATTGTTTTTGTTTTGAATGTACCAACTTATTGTGTGAACATAATTTGGTGCAGAAATTGCTAAATCCTCAAGATTTGAGTTTTGTCGGATATACATACAAGAACTTTGATGCTGTCAAAGGATTGATCCAATCTCATGGTATAGAATTACATTTTCTTGAGTAAATTATGTTCTCAAGATGCTATTTATTGACTTTGTTAAGAGCAAGTACTTGATCATTTTTTTTCTCTTATATTATTGTTTGAATTTACACCTTTTCTAGACTTTTCAACTGATAATTATCATTTTGAAAAGGAATGTAAGAAAGCATATGTGTGCTGCAAGCGCATAAAATTAAAAAACTTATAGAGGAAAATTGAAATTGATCTAATTAATTATGTACAATAGTATAAACATTATTTTTAGATGCCTTGTTTCTTGTAAAATTGTTAATACAATTAGCTACTGGAGAATAGAGTTATCATTTCGTCCCTTGTAATATTGTTTTTTCTTTAAATTTGGTTCTTTGTCAATTTCTTTTGCCTTGATGCTTTTATCTGCATACAGAATTGGTTATTTTTATTCCACAGATTCTTGATCAAAATGGCATGATCCTTTAGGATGTTCAAATTGATAAGCTGAGCATTCATGTGTTGTGTTCTTGTTAAATTGGTGTTTATTGATATTCCTTTTTCCCATGTGGTTTTGGAGCTTGCATAAAAGATCACCCACATAATCAAGTCATTTGGATAAAAATGGATTTAAATAACTTCAGTTGATGTAATAAAAATGATTTAATTGTTTTGAATGTTTCTAGGCAGACATTGAGCCTAATGGAGGGGTAACATCCATGTAACAAATACAAATAGTTGCGGCAAACGTAACTTAATGTTGACAATGATTTAGATAAATTTATCTCATGAAAGATTGTAACTGGATTACTATTTCTGCATTGTTGCTTCACACAATTTCAGAATTTCCTTATGCATGCTAAACTTTTGTAGTTAGCTTGTGTACTCATGGTGGTACCAAGATTATTTTGAAAGACATTAGAAAGATGTCCTATAAGATGAGTCATGGCGCAACGGTAAAGTTGTTGCCATGTGACCTAAAGGTCACAGGTTCGAGTCTTGGAAATAGCTTATTGCAAAATAAGATAAGACTGCGTACAATAGACTCTTATCCGGGACACTGCATTGGTTGGAGTTTTGTGCACCGGCCTGCCCTTTACGTTAGAAAGATGTCCTAGTTAATGCTGTTCAACTTTGTTTTGCTAAAATTTATTCTAATGTTAACTGTTAACATTTTACTAGTATGCAAAATTTATTATTTAACAATTTTGTCTTTTCGGCTGGGGATTCATTCAAGTTCCAATAGCTTCTGGGGATTCATGCAAGTTCCAATAGCTTCTGACATGAAAAAAATAATAAAAAAAAAGCTAAAATAGTCATTCTATAAAGACTCAAAAACTAGATTTTAAACATTGCACTGCACCAAGTGCAACATGTACCACCATCTCATATTCTAGAGGCATTGAGACATCCTATATGAAAAGTATATACATGCATTATATATGCAAACTTGGGTGACAATATGAGATTTCAAATCATCATTTTAACTGTTCATTGTAGCATAAAGGTGATTACGCTCACCCCATGCGCCCTTCATAGCCCATTCTCAAATTATGTGAAGACAGGTAAATCATGGGGTCAGCTTATAACCAACAACTAAGTGGCTAGGGGGTGGGAGGAGATTTTTTCCGAGGGCATGCGCCCGCCAGGATTTGATCCATGCCCCATTATAACAAATCTATGTCACTCTCTAGTTAACTGGACCGTGGAGTACCCTTTTTAACTTTCATGAACATTCATTGTGTTAACTATTTTTTCTCCATTTTGTTCTTCATTGAATCACTCATTTGCTGCTGACTATCAATTATCACATGTTTTCGAATATGTTGATGCAAAACGTGATAACGTTCACGCCAAGGGCCCCTCATCGCCGACGCCACTGTGAGATTAAGGGAGGTAAATCAGGTACTGAATGGTCACCTAAGTGAGGAGGGTTATTTGCCCTAGCCTCGACTCGAATCCTTCCCCATTAGTGCAAGTCTACCACTTGACCGTCCTGAGGGACATGTTTCCAATATGTGAAGGATACTAAAATTGTTTTGATTTAGTAAATTTACAATGTTTTATGCATAATTGAATATTTTGCTTCTGTTTTCTCATTAGAGATATTTAACTGGCTGTAGTGCATGGTCAAAATTGATCATAAATTGATTCTAATATAGTAACTTATAAAGGTTACAAGTCTGTCCGTAATGGCTTAACTGTTTTTCCTCACTTCATTAATGATTCTAACGCGGTGTTCCTTGTATCATTTCTTGTATTTCTTTGCGCCAGGTGATGGTGGAAGGAAATCAACTGGAGGAAGTGGTGACGTGGACATGGTTTGTTCAAGCAACTCAATGTCCCCATAAGTGTGGCCGATTCACCAGTGAATTTATCTAAGATTAGTGCCCTACAAATGTGGATGTTGGACTTGCCTGCTCATTTTTAGTCGGGTTTGTCCAAATCCCATGGTCCTGATGAGCTACCGACTTCACGTTTAATAGAATTAAACCATATTTAAGTTGTATAGTAACGATGTCTATTAAAGGCATATGAGCTGTGGTTATTCTGGTCTGGCACCAGAGTCAGCTATGTGGGGCACGTTCATCCTTGATGCCCGGGTTGGCAGAACAAACTATGTCTACCCTTGTGACAGTTTCTAATTATGATGCAAATTCAACCATTTTGTGGACGCTACAGATTTAGCAATGTTTGATGTCTGAGGAACTGTCTAAATTGTGTTTCCTTGAACCAATATTGATCAAATCAATTTTGCCTAGTACAAATTTCTGTTTACAGTAACTGGGATCTCTGCGGCAAGTTGTTGTATGTTCTGGAGTTAATTCGAAAAGTTTTGCTTGTTTTGATCATGGCCCATGTCTTTGGTTCGCTTGAGCATTAGCATCAAATTTGAAATGCCTAATGTTGAAAATATACAGCGGTAACCTGTGCCTGTGCAGTTTGATAATTGCTTCCGAATTTGTATTGAACCGAAATGTTGTCTATGCGTGCAGTTTGTCGCATGAATCGGGTGCACAAGTGAAGATCTCTAAAACTTGTAGAATCCACTGCGTTTGGTTAACTGAAGCCTCGGTCACTAGCAAAAGATCATCCGTAGTCAAGTGAACCTTTCAGCAAGACTTAAACACCTTCAATAGTTTGCCAAACAACCAAGTTGTATGGTACATTTTACATGGAGAGAATTCAGGTTGTGCATGCTCTAGACAAGTTGTTTGGTCTAATTGTTCGCTAAACCTTTGGAGAAAGATCTACTATCGCTATTAATAAATTCAACTTCGACAACACCTTAATAAATTCAACTCCGACAACACCTTAAGGGTGCGTTTGGTTGGGGGTTATTCTGGATAACCTTGGTAATCTGTCAAGGTTATCTGTCATT
>JBBPFQ010720885.1:0-14375 GCA_037974815.1 Kaempferia elegans
ATCCTTCATGCCCAAATAAACAGTGGAAAGTTTTCTGTGCAGAAAACTTTCCTCAGTTTATGGATCCATCCGTCCAGGTAAACAGGGCATTAGAGAGGACGTGCCAACATTTATCAAAATGGACTTTAGCACAACAGCCTGAGAGATCGTTCGGTAATTTCTCCCACTATTCCTCCCAAATAAATGGGAGAAAAGAGCACATCTTTTCTTTCCAAAATTTCAAGTAAAACATTTGGAGAACATTCTTTTTTGCTTTCCTCTTCTCTCACTTCCCTCCCAGTAATCTATTCATACCCATGTCCGATAACAATTGTCCCAATAGACATTTAATATTTCTATTGATAATGAATAAATATTTTTAGAAACAGCCATCTTCAATATTTAAATCCACGTTGGTGTCACATACTTGTACCTGAGTTTGAATAATATAACACTAATATAAAGTGCTGAAGAGAAGCATAAGCAAAGAATGTTACTTACCCCAAAGACTACATGCTTGTTGTCTAACCAGTCACATTTTGCGCATGTTATAAAAAACTGCAGGGTAAACAAATTCAATTAAGAAAAAAAATAGATGTGTAAAGCATGCAACTTGAATAAATTATTTGTCAACTCTTAATCTAAAACAAGATTATAAAAAATTTAAACAAAAATTTATTAATAAATAAATACATTCATACTTTAGTCTAAACCTTCTTGAGTCACTTGCAATGTAAATTTAAATAGGTGGCCATAAAGTAGTTGGCGAATTAGGGGAACAACTACCTGGCATCCATTACTATCTGCCCCATTGTTTGCCTGCAACATGATCATAGTAACATAATTAGCATTCAAAGGGATGGGGAAAAAAATGGATACTCCAAGTTGTATTAGTTTTTAAAAAATGTATAAACCTGCACAGCTACTGTAACTTTCAACTCAAATCAGAATTCAGAATAAATAGACTGGTGTTCAAGCTGAACAATTTTAAAAGCAAAATCATAGAAATTTTAGGTTTATATGTGCTTAAGTGGAACTGCAATTTGACTTTCAGCCAAGTAGCAATTGGAAGGCAAAATAACCCACAGGTGGCATTAACCCGCTATGGTAATGAAAATATTCAATTTGCAGTGGCATACTTGAATTGAACACCAAAACAAACTAGTGCAAAGCTTGGATGATAGTCAACCCATGAATAATCCATAAATGATAAACTCTTCATGTTATGTAATACAAGAAGAAGAAAAAATAATGGCCACCACAGCTAACTAACAAATTTTTAGGCTATGTTTGGTTAGGGATAATGTAATCAAGTGTGTAATGTAATTGAAGTTGGAATGTAATTGGATTACATGTTGTTGGCCTTGTAATTCAGATTACAATACTTTATTACCCTTTTGTAATTCAGATTACAATACAGTTTTAAAATTATACTAAACAAAATAATCAATCTTCTTGATTACAATACAAAGTTGATTACCCCTAAACAAAAATAGCCTTTGAGTAATAGAATATGGAAACAACAGCTACATACCAGAGAAAGCAAACCAGGGCCCGTATGCTTTGCTATAAAATTTTCATCTTCAAATTTACTTCCATGGATACTTATACAACCACTTCCATCACCCTGCAACATCGCAAGTGTTGCAATTTATAAGAGTACATCAGAACACCACTGTATCCAAGAACCTCTTCTATAAATGACATATATCAATCATATAACAGAAAATAAAAAACATCTAGTGGCCTAATAGACAAAAAAACACAACATCATTACTTTTTTCCTAACACTTATCAACATAGTATACTTTAAATTTTTTTTAAAAAACTTCAAATAATCTCGAACATTGGTATTTTTATTATTTATCAGTACTTTCTTATAACCCTTCCTATCTAATAGAAAAGGATCCCATGAAACCGATATTACCTAGAATCATAAATCCCAAGTTTGTCTATGAACAACTAATCTAGTTAATGTAACTGCACTAGTTTCTATAATTCATTTTTGTATAATACTAACAGATAGAGGCTTCATTGAAGTGTTACAAGATCACATGCAATGGAGACCATGCTTATATTCCCAAATCCACATGTAATATTTTTCTTTTCAATGTGAAATCGTTTAGTATATGAAAAAATGGGGTGAAAACATGCATTTGTTGTTGTCAATAAGAAACTTTTGAATTTTAATGCATGTATTTAATTTAGAGTAATCCACTTTTTGAGGAATGTGTAAAGCCAATATCAAGAATGTTTCTAGGAGAATATCTTTCATAATATTTAGAGAGAGTTCTATGATAGACCAAATAATTTGTAATTCACATTATGCAAGGAGACATTGTTCTTACTAATGCAAATCAAAAGGCAATATAGATAATAAAATCATATATACTTTGCAACATATCTATTAAGGTAAGGTCATCATCAGTATTGTCACTGTCATCAATATCAATATCATCACTATCTATATCATTATCATCAACAAAAAAAACTTTCAAGCTAGTAACACAAATATAGAAAGTTGTTAAAAAATGTTATAATGAAAAGGACATGAAAGTTTGTTACTAGACATTAGACCAAATAGGATCCTCCAATTCCTATACAAACGGTCACTAAAATACACATAAATGAGGATAGAGCTAAGGAGCTAAAGAAGTGATTTCTATGAGATGGACCCTGAAAACTATTTAGCCCCACATGGCGTATGCCCGCTAACCTTGCCACCTTTGTCAAGATATAGAAGACCTAGGCATCAACCACTGCTGAAATACGCCCTCGTAGCCTGCCAACCCTCTTTGGCTTCTACAACCTCAAACCTCAATTGCAACATCCATTAGTGAAACCTTGTTGGTCACTTGGAAAATACTGTCTTTGCCCGCAAACCCCATAGCAGCTCGACAAGCCTACAAAACATTCACCCAACTATTGAGGAACTCTAGTCAATGTTTATCCAACCCTCACCAATCTGCTTCCCTCCTGCAAAACATCTGCCCATGGTGATGGTCAATACAATCCCTAAGAGGCTTCCCTCCTACGAAACGTCTGCCCACAGTGTTGGTGCATAAATTCCCTAAGAGGCTTGGCTTAAAAGGAAATTGTTAATGTAATCATACTTAAGTCACGAATAGTTTTAATGTAGTTGGCAAATCAATTAGCAAAAAGGTTTAAGCTAGACTTGATATATGCTATGATATGTGTCAAGTGTGCAGATGCAGGATGTTAACAGGAATTGTTGTTGCAATTGTGGAAGACGTTCACTAGGCTCTTAGCAGATGAAATGTCCAACAAAAACTAAGTTGGAAGAAGTTCAGATGGTTCTTAGCAAGAAAATTCCCAGAGAAGTGGCAAGCACACGAGGAAGAGTCCAACAGAAGAAGTTGGCAAAAGTACAAGTGATTTTTGGTTCTTTTCCTCCAAAATTTAAGTGAGGTAAACGACAGAAAGCACTTTGAAAATTATGCTTTCTTCCTTTACCTTTAAAATCCAAGAGTAATTAGCAGGTAAATGGACTCTATTAGAGGTCAAATACCCCTTATTATAAATTAAACAGGCCCTAGGTAATAGGTATCTACTCTCAACTGTAGCGTCATTTTAGGAGATTAGTCTTTGTTCGATCCACATGTCTCCTGTATACACTTCTAAAAATTTTGAACTAGGCAGCATCCACTTTAATCACCCTTCACCTCAATATAAACAATCTCTTTCTTGTATTTTATGTTATATTATTCACTAATTAACTTCAGTAGACCTTTATTGGATCTAGAGTAATGAAGTTGTTCCCCATATACTCCATCTTTCACTTTGGTTTTTATTTTAATTTTCAATTAACTCTTGGCCACTTACCATTTTCCCCTTTTTTGAATCTAACTAGTAATAGTTAGAAGTAGGTAGCTTTATTCAAAAAATTCATAAAGGAAGAGCAAATGAATAATAGATCCAAAGTAATGATTACATGCCTTTGATTAAAATAAAAGGAAGTAAAAGTAGTAGCAATATCCACAAAGTTTAGATTAGGAATACTACCTTGAGAAAGTCACCTCCTTGAATCATGAAGTCCTTAATTACTCGATGGAACTGGCATCCCTTGTAACCAATTGGTAAATTTGCTTTTCTGCAATCATTACAAAAATTAGAATAAAGCTCTTGATACATAAAGCTTTGGGTTCTTTAAAATAGAAGACATGGTGCTAAGCTCAGCATTCCCAATGTACTTCACCTTATTGCATTTCTACCACTCCTGACTCACCTGAATCCCCTTTCAAATTACACTGGAGCACAGCGGACTCATAACCCTGCTCACCCCATAAACTTCCACCATGCACTGGTCCAATATGTAGGTGAATACGGCAGTATAGTTTCCAAAGTAAATGATGCCAAAGTTTCCTAAATAAAACATTTCTTCTACCTACGACCAAGATGTTTCTTGGTTTAGATGTTCCTATTGTACAACGCCATTTAACAACAGTTTAACTAACTTAACATGTCTGAATTTATCAGTTCTTTAGAATCAGTAAAATATATCTCAAACTTAACTTCAATGGATCAATCGTTATACATAAACCCTAAGTTTCTCAATCCAAACAAAATATTAAGGTTTAGCACCAGTCCTATTAATTTCGCATTTTACTTAACAGAATGATCAGAAAATACGTAGCAACATACGATCACCAAAAAAAGGCAGAGAAGCGTACCTGTATTCTCCAGTGCAAAATTGCCTGCAAGAGAAACCAAGAAACGAGTTAATGAGCTAAGATTAATAAATTTCGGTAAATTGTTTTAACCACCTGGTCGATTGATCTTTGTCGAGAAAAAGGAAGGTAAAAAAAACCTGAAGTTTTCGGCCGTCCTAGGGACGATGTCAGCGAAGAGTTCCATCTTGATGCGGCCGGCGGGGATGGATCCGATGGTGACGTCGAAGAAAACGATGGGATTCTTAGCGTTGGGAGGCCTCAGATGCCACTCGACCGCCGGTGCTGCAGAGGCGACCACAACGCTGCTGTTGCTGTTGATGGTGGAAGCAGCACCGCCGGAAGCCATCGCCGCCGAGGAGTGTGAGGTTTACTGGTTTGCTCACTGGTCCCAGAAAGAGCAGGAGAAGTCTAGGGTTCTCTAGGGACGCGGTCCTCAGCCGACTTTTTTTTTTTTTTTTTTTTTTCTAATTTGATTTATATATATATATTTTTTAAATTTCTAATATACTATTTATTTTCTAAAAATTATTTTAAATATTATCAGTAATTTACCTAACCACATAGATATTTTCCGAATTTACTAAATCATGTACGTTAGTTTTAAAAATATCAAATCACGTGTCCACTTTTCATTTTACCTCTCGTCTAAAAATCAGACTGATAAAAAAATCATTCAAATCTATTTTTATTTGGAAATCAGTCGATTGGTATCGAATTGATTTCTTTCTGTCCGAAGTTTAGAGCAAATCAATCGGCTGATAATGAAAATCAGTCGAATCGATTTACTTCTATATCAAAGCTGATTTGGGATAAAATTGATTGATGGATCAAACGATCTCAGATTGACATAAAACTAATTTTTATGTGTTCATCTAGTTCTCGTGATTATTTTCATGCCCTTAAATTTCAATTTGACTTAATATATTAAGTGAGTGTTTTTTTAAACACAAATATATTAGCTACTCAAAGTCAAAGACTCAGCCCACCCTCTTAGTCTGACTAGCTAACGGTCCCTCTTTACAACAAACCCGACTCAAAGACTCAACTAGCCCTTTTAGCTCTCTCGTTAACAACTCTGTCTTACGACAGACTCGAAACTCCTAGCTCCGCGCTAGAGACTCAGATACTTAGCTTGCTCTCTTAGCTCTACTCAATAACGTCTCCGTATTATGATAGGCATAGAGCTCCTAGCTCCACCTAGCGACTCAGAGACTCAACCTACTCTCTTAGCTCCATTCACTAACGCATCTGCCTTACGACATGCCTAGAATACCTAGCTCTGCTCTAGCGACTTGGAGACTGAGTCTTTCTTCTTAGCTCCGCTTGCTAACGGCTCCACCTTAGGATAGGTCCGGAACACCTAGCTTCGTGCTAGCAACTCAAAGACTCAGTTGGTCATATTAACCCCACTCACTAACAACTCCACCTTATGATAGGTCCGAAACACCTAGCTCCGCGTTAGCGATTCAGCCATACAACAAGCCTGAGACACATGACCCTCTTAGCCCACTCGCTAACAACTCTGCCTTATGACATGCTTGAAACTCTTAGCCTCATAGTAGCAATTCAGCCTTATGTTAGGCCCAAAATGACTAGCCCCATGCTGATGACTCAAGCTTACAACAAATCTGGAACCCCTAGCTCGGTGCTAGTGATTCAGCATTATAACGACTCACTTGATAGCCTAACATTATCATCTCAGGTCCCAGTGCTATGGTGCAGTGGTAAGAGCGCTCAAATGTCTTTCAAATACTCATAGTTCGATTCTCAGCTATGACGTATTTGTAAAAAATTTTCTTTCAAATGAGACTCTCAACTAAGGGATGTTTGACTTCTGAGCCGTCCATCGCAAGTACTTCCCGATACCCAACCTGATTAATCATTTTTTTAAGACTCTCCTTGTTCAAAAATCAACTGATAGACCTAGAAAATTATGAATCCATCAAAATCAATGTAAAAACCTCCATAATATATCTATGCCCTCATATATGAATTCGACATGTAATTTAAGAGCAGTAAATTTTTAAATTGATAGTGTAAAAATTTAATGATGTATCTTTAATTTAATTTACTATTATCAATTTATATTATTAAATTTGATACGAGGACTTAATTGCACGAAGGAGATTGTAAAAAATGTATTGATTTTAGTTTAGAGTGATTCATAATTTTTTAATCTGTTAATCAATTTATAGACTATATATATATATATTGTTTTTTATTTTTTATTTTTTGTTTTTTGTTTTTTGTTTTTATTTTTTTATTTTTCTGTCTGTCTGTCTGTCTGTCTGTGTTTAGAATACGCTACTCGATCCTCTATTCTTCCTCTATCCTAATTCCTATTCCTGCCATATTAGAGGCCAGCCAGGTCAGGCGCGAGGTGACAGATGACGCCTCGGCGGAGCCTCATCGTCCATCATCTTCACAATCGGGGGGAGAGAGAGGTGGGAGAGAGGGAGGATGTTAAAGATCCCATTTTTCTATCTTTAGAAGGCATGTGTCCCATTTTCCTCCTCCTCGTTTCCCTCCCCCATTCCTCCTCGCGGAGCGTCTTTACTTTTTTGCGTCGGAGTCCCGGGCCGCCGGCGAGCCTTTGGGAGGGGTGATGGGTTGCGCAGCATCCAAGGATGGCGCCGCCCCCGTCACGCCTGCATTAGACTCCTCGGTCGCCTCCGGGAACCTAGAGCCATTGGGGCACCTGGAGGCCGCCGCGAACCTTGAGACTCCTGGCAAAGTCGAGACCTTGGAGCACCTGGAGACCTCGGGGGAGTTCCAACCTTCGCCCTCGCTGTGGAATCGCCCTCGCCTCAGCAACTATGAGTTTTCGGACCAACCCGAGTCGGGGGAGTCTGAGAAGAAAAGCTCCGCCGGAGACAGCGCGGCCAGCATTCCGCCGCCGCGGAATCTGAGTCGGAGCAATGAAGGGGAGCAGGTCGCTGCCGGCTGGCCTGCTTGGCTAAGCTGTGTCGCTGGCGAAGCCATCCGGGGGTGGGCGCCCCTTAAAGCCGAGGCCTATGAGAAGTTAGAGAAGGTATATCATGATTCTCCCTCAAACACAAGAAAGAAAATTGAAGAACAAAATGTTATCTTTTGGTTAATTCATTCCTTTTGTGGTTCTTCGCCATGATTGTTTCACCATTAACATCTATTACTCTGTTCTTAGTTAGGTTTTTTTCCTAATACCATCTAACAGCAATGCAATTCCTTAAAAGATTGGACAGGGTACCTATAGCAATGTGTTTCGAGCCTGTGAGATTGACACGGGGAGGATTGTTGCTTTGAAGAAGGTGCGCTTCGACAATTTTGAGCCTGAGAGTGTGAGATTTATGGCAAGGGAGATATTGATCCTCCGCAAGCTTGATCATCCAAACATCGTCAAGCTGGAGGGTATAATAACTTCTCGATTGTCGTGCAGCATCTACCTTGTTTTCGAATATATGGAGCATGACCTTGCAGGATTGTCATCTTCTCCGGACATCAAGTTTAGTGAATCACAGGTTATGCACATCGATTTAATGTTATCTTAATCCTAGATCAATGAACTTGAGTACTTGATCATGAACCTAATTATTTATCATGCTTATTTATATAGTGCAGATCAAATGTTATATGCACCAATTACTATTGGGTCTCGACCAATGCCATTCTCGAGGTATCATGCACCGTGATATCAAATGTGCAAACCTCTTAGTTAACAACGAGGGTATTTTGAAGATTGCTGATTTTGGTTTGGCAAACATCTTGAATCCCGAAGAGAAACAACCACTAACTAGTAGAGTTGTGACACTATGGTATCGCCCTCCTGAGCTTCTCCTAGGCTCAGTTGACTATGATGCAACCGTAGATTTGTGGAGTGTTGGATGTGTCTTTGCAGAGCTATTTCTCGGGAAACCTGTCTTGCAAGGAAGAACCGAGGTAACAATTTCTATGTGGATAATCATCTCTCTCATGTGAATTCTAGCAATTTTATGCTATAAAAAATTCGACAAAAATTGTTGTACATCTAATAACCAATTGTTAAAGGCAATATACTAAATCACATGTAATTTTATCTGTAAGAATCATCTTTATGGCACATAGAAAATTAAACAATTATTGTTTATTCAGGTTGAGCAAATACATAAAATTTTTAAGCTCTGTGGTTCACCGCCAGGAGAGTTTTGGAAGAAGACCAAGTTACCACAAGCAACAGTGATAAAGTCTCAACATGCTTATGAGAATTGCCTCTATAGGACTTTTGAATTTTTACCAGACAGTGCATTTAAATTGTTGGAAACATTTTTGTCTATTGAGCCTACCAAACGTGGCACAGCCGTTGCTGCGCTTAATTCAGAGGTAAGATTTGTATATCATTTACTCTAGTGATATATATTGTCGAATAGTATCTTCTAATTATGCTTCTTTAATACTATGACCTATGTCGTTATCATATTTGTAACTTATTCCCAGCATTTTGTTGTAATGTGAATTTTGCTTTATGAGAAGTGGTAGAGGTGCCAAACTGTCGGTTGAGTAATTGATAGGTAGAGAAGTAATTAACTATGAAACTACACAACAAAAGTTGATTGATGTGTCATTTGTGAAGTAAATGTCAATTGACGATTTTCTAAGGTCAACTTGTCAAATCATCAAGTTCTTTATCATGATAAAATGATTACTTTGTTTTAGCTATTCCTCAAGCCTGAATAGTTGTGGAAACTAGGATTATTTTTGAGGTGAAATAAAAGTGACTCAGAACTTGTAGCTGAGAGTGTATCATTTGGGCAATCAAGCTCATAATCTGTGTTAGCACCATCATACCTCTTTGTAGGTTCTATAGTGAAAATCTACTTCATTTTTATGTCTGTATTCTTGTTCTTTCCATCATTGTCTCACTTGTTTACTACGAGTTTTTTTTTGTTGTTGTTGTATTTCTTTTTCCAAGACATGGTGATTTTTATCTTTTGTTTTCCTCTTATGAATGTTCAGTACTTCAAAACAAAGCCTTATGCATGTGAGCCATCCAGCTTGCCCAAATACAATCCTAGTAAAGAAATCGATGCAAAGTTCCGTGAGGACTCAATCAGGTGAGTTTGAAAACTTTAGTTAGAATATCAATTTCGTAGATAATGTTAACTTCAGTTAGACAAGTTGTTGGTTTTATTTTTGTAGTTCGTTTACCTTAAGGAAACATAAATGATCATACATACATAGAATATCTATCTTCACAGATTTGTTAAAATTTTGTATCTTTGTTAAGTCAATTCAACTAAGCATAGCAATGCAAGAGGAAACAAAAATATCTACTTGCTCTTAATCTTGTAGAGAACTACCCATCAAATTTTTTGTTTCATCCATTTGAAATGATTGTGATGCAATTTTTTATCTCTTTTTATACAAAAATCATATGGAAGCCTTTTGAACTTACCACCGATTAACAATGTTCTTTCAGGAGTGTCAATGGCAGATTTTTTGATGAGGGAACAAAAGGACTTTCAAAATCACATAAGATTTTGCAAGAATTAAGCGACCTTGGAAAAGCATCTCACAAAGAGGTTTGTATTTCTCTCTCCCTCTCTCCCTATATATAAAGGGCAGCCGGTGCACGAAGTCCGACCGAAGGGTCGGACCACATTGGGTTTATTGTACATAACCTTATCTTACATTTTGTAAGAGGTTGTTTTTGCGACTCAATGCTCCCTTTCTCCCTCAACCCCTATATATATAATTTCGAAATTGTTAAATACACAATGAATACATAAATGTATTTGGTGGTAGGCTTTACGAAATGCTATAGAAACTGATAGAAGTGGCACAAAAGAAGCATTGCACGATAGTAGAAAGCCAGACCTGCCATTGCCAAACATGAAATCCCAAGAAGAGCGTCGGCGCATGAAGCAAATCCCTAGAAATCCTCAATCAGGGCCCATGCATGTTCCTACTATTGGGTTTTCATGTGCGAAGAAACCGAAGGATGCACCTTTGCCTATCAAGTCTCAGAATAGGTTCAAATCCAGACAGGGTAAATTCGGTTTGTTGGATCCAACACTAGCTCAAGGCACTTTGAAGTTGAATGGAGAAGAACATGGAGGTACTGGATATGCTCCTTTTTCAAATTCAAAAGTCCAGCCATATGAATCAACTAAAGAGGAAATGCTGCGACGATGGATACATCCCGAATTCCAGGACTCAGTATACTCTTTTGGCGATTATGATTCTCAAGATACAGTGTCTAAGAACAGGATAATGGTACTGATTTAACGATACGACTTTTGTGTTTGAGCATTCTTCATCCTTAGCACAGTTTATCATTCATTTTGGGTCGAAAATTTCAGGATTATAAAGATCAGGGCGTAGAGTTCTCAGGGCCTGTGCTTCTTCAATCAAAGAAGGTTGATGAATTTTTGGAGAAACACGAAGAATATATTCGCAGAGCAACTCGAAAATCATGGTTTCAAAAAGGTATAATTCATTTACCTGCTCAGTGCTTGGTGTTATTTGCTATATATGTAATCGAATCATTCTAGTAAAGCTCTAACTTCGATATGCTTCATTGTTTGTTTCCTAACTCTTGGTTTGCTACCTACAGCACAAAAGCAGCAGCGGTACTAGTCGCTCGGAGGTAGACCGATCCTTTGAACATTTCCGACAAGTGACCTAGGGTATACCGGAAACTGAAAAAACTTGGGTTGTTAACTCAAACACATGTTATCTTTGCAATTGACGAACGCAACGAAGAGCTTCTCATTTCGAAGATCTAGCAAGCACAAATGCTAATGTGAAGCATGTAATTTTTCTTTTCTTTTCATTTCCATCTCGTTTTACATTGCTGGTACTCTCATGTAGGGATTGAAAACAGTAGCACTTGTCGACAGTCTCTGTTCTTCATTCTAAAGCCTGAAAAAGATTGTGTATAAATTATCTCGTTCTTGCTGTTCTCTGTTCCGAGGTGACCTTAGTTGGAGTTAGCTTCTGCTGTGCCTGCCAATTTAACCTTCCACACACTGAACTAATGCAACATTTGTTGTCACAAATCGATGGGTTTAGTAATAAGGATGTTTAACAAGAATGTATTGTATTGGTGGATATTTCAATGATTTCCGTTCTCATTATGTGCTAAAATATGATATAAACAAAAAGTGTTAAATGAAGCTAATTCCACCTTCTCCCTTTCCGCGTAGCAAAAGGCGATTTGCTCGTTCCAGCGTGGCAGCGCCTCCGCCAATCCGTTACAGGGCTAACATGCACCTTCTCCCTTCCTTGGAAAGGCGGATGGTGGATTCAAATAACATCAAGTTTAATAATTAGCTAGATGGAGTGGTTGTGCAAGGCGACCCACAGTATCTTATAAAATCAATTGGCATGTCATTTTTTAAATTGGACAGACTATGGAGGTCGATTATTCGGTCAATTACCAAATAAATTTCAGTGAGCGTTTTTGGATTTACCTTATAGATAAACGGGAAATAGAGTCGCCTACCTTTATATATATATATATATATAATCTCCTTAGGGTTTTCACATGAAAACCCTTCATTTTTATCATTATGTGAACTTATAATTGTAAAAAGTTATACTTCTATTCTTGTGTAACCTTATCTAATTTAGTCAATGGGGAGAAGTTGAGTTGACTCCAATCAACTTGAGTTGATTGAATGTTAGTAGTTTCTGATATGATTTTCTTATCATGATTCCAGTTGATTGAACACAAATGGAGTCAAATGAACTTAGGGAGAAAAAAACTATTCAAATGAGGGACTTCAAATGTACAATTAGCCCTTAGGGTAATGGTACATAGTAGAGTTGTTTTTTTAGTTTCTCATACATCTAAGGTGTTGGTCCTGGTGACGGCCGGGTAGAGAGAATAACTTATAATTAATAATTATAATCTTTAGTTAACTTTGTAGAGACAATGTTAGTTCAACAAAGCAGTTAATAAAAACATAAAGAAACATAGACTTAGGAATTATTTGGTTACAACCTAAGTGATTGTTAATCTAAGGAAGTTGAAAGCTCACTGAAGATCTCCTTAGTTGCAGGCGGAGAAACCTCTTACAACCATTCAAAGCTCAGAGAAAAAACTAGAAGTGTATATAATAGTTGTAGTATAAGTTGTCTTTTGATTCCTAACTCCAGGGGACTTTTATAACCTCCTGTGGATCACTTTTCGTCGCCAGGAGACACCTCCAGAGGGACTTAAGGCACCTCCAGGTGGATGAGATAAAACTTTATATTCAAGCAACGATTGCTTATCCATGCTCGGAGGCGCTTTCAGCAAATTGAAGACGTCTTCTTGTGCACAAAAGGCGTCTCCCATGCAGTGCTCACGAAGGCACCTTCCAACACTCTGAAGGCGCCGAGGTTGACTCCAACAGGTCAACTATGAGGTTGATTTCTTCCATCTATCTCCGATCGCTTGGGTGGTTGATCAGAGATTCAGAATTAGGCTCACCCAAATCCATGTTTCGTCCTTCAACTCGAGCAGGTATCCTTCCAACTTTTCGTCCCTCGGACCATCGCGTATATCCTTCTCGCTCAGTCGGTGTACTCTTCCACAACTTATCGTACCTTAGATGTGCATAGCCCGTCAACTTGATTCTCACACCATCCTTCTCGTCTATCACGTCTCACGCTCGATTTCTTGTGTTCATAAGCTCCTACACACTTAGACACAAGGTTAGATAGTCACATGACTTAACCTAACATAGTTGATCACATCAAAACTAATTTGGGGCATCAATAATCTCTCCCTTTTTGATGTGAGCAACCAAGTTAAGTTAGGAACAATTAAATTCAATAAAAGATAAATAATTAAGTGCAAAAGATAGTAAATAAAAGTTCAAACATAAAACTACCCCTAAACTTAACACATTCTTCCCCGTTGATCACATTAAAAAATGGGAGTCTAACCTTAAAAACAAATTGAAAAGATTTCTAAGTGTTAAGTAAGGTATTAAGAAGGTAATAAAAATAATTTCATAAATTATTCCAAAATTTTGAATTTTTAGATTTGTAAATACTAAATTTATAACTTTAATTTTAAAAATTATTTTAATTGGTGAGATTTAAAAAAATTTCCACATTGATGAAAAAAATATTTTAAGTCAACAAAATAATTTTCATGAAAAAATATAAGTTTATAATATGGAGAAATGAATAAAATTTAAAAAAACAATGCCTCTTACTTAAATAAGTAAAATAAATAGTTTTCGAAGTCATAAAATTATGAAAAAATTTATAAATGTTAAAAATAGAAAGTCAAAGTTTGAAAATTTTAATATTATGAAAATTCATTATTTGAATATTTTTAATAAATTAAATTACAATTTCAATAGAAAATTTATAGAAAAATTCCAAAATTGTTTTTAAGGATTCATACTTATATTTACTAGTGAAAATAAAAAATTTGAACAAAAATAAGAAAAAAAAGTCTACAAAAATATTTTTTAAATAAAATAGCTATTTTTTAAAAATAATTAAAAAAAATATTTTTAACCTTGAAAATTCTATGATTTTTTTAGATATTTGAAATAGATTAATAAACATAAAAAACTAAAATATTTTAAAAATAGGTTGGCGAAGTATTTTTAAATTTAAAAATATAATTTTCATTAAAATAATTTATATCAAAAATATTATAATATTTAAAAAATTATGAAAAAAAATTCTATTAAAAGATAATGCTTCTATTTTTTCACAAAAAAAAAGTTTGACAATAAATTAATA
>JBBPFQ010721197.1:3474-14358 GCA_037974815.1 Kaempferia elegans
TCTTTGATTGCACTTTTCCATCAAAGTTTCAGTTCACAAAAAAAAAAAAAAAAAACAAAAAAAAAACAAAAGAGATTTTTTTTTTGAGAGACAAAAGAGATTATTGAAAAGAAGGTAAAGAAAAGATTAATTGGTGTAATCTGCTCAAAAGGGCCAAATCTAGTGGCACATTGACAAGGAGCGCGGTTGAGCTTGAGCTTGGAGCCAAAAAGCTTCCACCTTTCCCCTTCTCCCTCCCCCTTTCGCCGCCCTGCGTCCAAGTGGATTTCTAATCCTTGTGATCTGGGTGGCTTTCTTTCCGCCTTTCGAGGATCGCTTTTCCGCTGGAAAGGAGGATGTTTTCGGGCTTGATCCACAGACCGGAAGCTTCGATTCCACCGGAGGAGGCACACGGCCCGAGCCTGGTGCTGACGGCGGACCCCAAGCCGCGCCTCCGATGGACGGCCGACCTCCACGAGCGCTTCGTCGACGCCGTCGCCCAGCTCGGCGGACCTGAAAGTTAGTAACTTTTTGCCTTCAGTAGCGGATGTTCAAGCGTTCTTTGGTCCTTTTTGTCATGAATGGATTTCCACGTCGGTTTCTGAAGCTTCAAGAGCTTTGCGGCTTCTACTTTAGAAACTTTTGTTTTGGTTGCTTTAGTCTTTGTAGTGTGGTTGCTCTCTTGTGGCGGCGCTCTTCCTGCTTGACTCTAGGTTTACTTCACGATCTAATTGGATGACCCTGAACTGCCATTCTGTTGAAGTCGTATTTAATTTGTCTTGTACTGGAGATCTTGTCTCTTGAATGATCTCTGAACTCTGTAATCTTCCGACCAAAAGTAAATAGATAAGTCCTCTCAAGAATGCTTTCGTTGCTGCCATTCATTTATCACAAACATTGCCCCCATTAGACTCCTAATCATACTGAATTTGCTTCATCAGTGTTTTTTCAGGCAAGTATGAGAAGCTGGTGAAACTGCCGGCATAAAGAAACCATAGCAAATTACCAACCAATCTTGATGCCATTATTTGTCCTCTAAGATCCTGGTCCAATCCATTGTTGATGATCTTTAATCTAGCCTTCCCTTTAAGACTTTGGTAACTGATGTATTGCTGTCTGATATTGAGAATAACCTTGATCAGATGAGCATTGGTGCCATGTTATATGCTCCTTTTTCGCATATATACCACATAACTAAATTTTAAACAAAAAGGTTGCAGTTATTCCAATTCAAAGGCATCACTTTTCCTTTTTGGCTGCTCATATAGATGATGATACCAGTAGAGATTAAACTCCAAACCACCTTTAAGCAACAATGATGAAAGGTTGCTTTGTATTTCTCACCACATACTGATGCCATTGTAATTCATAAGAAAGATGCAGCATGTCGATATTGTATAATAGGACAAAAATGGGATAATATCTGAAAATTGGATAGTTACAATTTCTGCCTCCTCAAATTCAGTATCACTAAGCCTGATAAGGTTGTTTGTTGAGTGTTGTGACCTTTCCTGTTGGAAGGGAAAATATATGAAATAGGTACATGTTCATTAGAAAGCTCTGGCAGAATCATAGCTAAGTTATGCCCTAAATTATGTATTGAGCTCCCTATGCTAGCTTAAACTTACATAGATAATCGGTTACTTGTATGGCTCTGACCCCTAATTGTGATCACCAAAGTTGCAGTTATAGTACTGTTAACATTTCACCAATTCCTGCTTAGACAACAACCAAATATACCAAAACATTTGGTGTTTGCTATGGATAGGCATATTGAGATCTGCGGCTATGTGATATTATTCATGCTCTGGAAAGATTGTGTTTGGATGAAATTCCTTGATATTCAGCTCACCCCATGCTTCCTAATGGTAGCAATCCTTTATGCATCCATATTAATTTGAAATTGTGAACATAGTTATTTTCTTCTATTAAGACGAATGTTCTTATGGTTTTTGAAAAGAAGAAAAGATCACTTTGTGATTATTGTGCTTTACAGTACTGTCTCTTCCTTTTTTGTTTTTCCCCCTCTTGCCAAAACTGCTTGATGACAATTTTTTCTTTACTTTATTTCTCTTATTTTCTGAGTGGAACAAGTGTTAATTTCACCATATTGGACATTGTTACTCTTGAATCTGAAGATCTGAATGTAGTTCCTTGCGTAAATAAACCTTGATTGTCATCCTTTTATCATAAAGGATTAGAACAAAATTCATGGTACTATTTCTTTACCATCAATTCCTACTAATGATATTAAGAATAGTTAATGTAGCCCATGTAGGGAGCAACATATATCACAAAGAATCATAGTCTGACAAATATTTCATTTCAATGCGATAATCATCAGTTCTGACTTCTAAATGTATTGACATGTTGAATATTGTAGAGGCAACACCAAAGGCTATCATGCGGACAATGGGTGTTAAGGGACTCACCCTTTTTCACCTTAAGAGTCATCTCCAGGTATCGGCATGTTGAATATCATCATCTCACATGTCCTTGACTTGATTTCTCACTGGGAAATTTGTTTTGTTTTTCCTGCTATGATTTCCAGAAATACAGATTGGGAAAGCAATCAGGCAAAGAACCAACTGAACAGTCGAAAGATGGTGAGCACATTGGTCTCTGTTTCTGTTTCTTCGATTATATCTTTCTAAGTAACATTTATTTGAGTCTCAAGAAGCTTTCAGAAAAGCATTGTGTAGCTAGGATGTATTTTCCCTTTAACGTTCAGAAACTTTCTCGAGCTGATTCATAGTTTGTCTCAGTTGAAGCTCTCCTCGCCGTAGTACTCTTTTAGCTGAGATCATTTGGGTCTTCAACCTCTTTCACATCCTTGTTTAATTCCGAAACTCAGAAGCTACTTGTTGGTTACACACATTGTCTGATTAGAATTACACAAAAAAGTAATACCAAACACACTTATAGGTGAGTTTCTTGTAGCTTTTGATGTACTCAAATCGTACACAATGTGGACCAGTTTTCTTGACATTGGGTAGGAGCAATCTGCGAAACTAGCCTTGTCGGTACAACAACATCATTCAGAAATCAACTAACCTTACTAGTTACTACAATCATTTTTTTAAAAGAAAAAAAAAAATTCTATCTTTGCCTTGTATTTCAGCCTCATACCTTTTGGAGAATCCGAGCAGTGGCACTTTGTCTCCGAGAATGCCTACACCTGATGTCAACGAGTAAGTGTAGTCTATTCCTCCTGTGGATATGTCGTATAGCACATGGTTCAGAAACATTAACAAGGTTGGAACTCCTGCCTTCAGGGGTCAGGAAGTCAAGGAGGCTTTAAGAGCACAAATGGAAGTGCAAAGAAGATTGTTTGAACAAGTGGAGGTACTAAATCTCACACTCTCTTTTCTTTTCTCTGTTCCATTCAATACAAGCAAATGAGACTTCACTAAATTCTCTCTTTTGGCTGTTTCATTAGGTTCAAAAGCATGTACAGATACGAATGGACGCGTATCAAAAGTACATCGACTCCTTACTAGACCGGGCTTATAAGATAGCATCAGAGCAAGTCGCTTCAAACAGCTTCCCGGCGACTGAGCATGATCTTCTGGACTTGCCAAGCAGAGCCATTTGCTCCCCATCTGACATTTTGAGTCCTGCAGTTCTCCATCAGTTATCGATGAATCCGGTCAGCGTGCCAAGCTCTAGCTGCAAGACTTTGCCGTCTTCCGCGATGGAAGGCCAGTTCTTCTATCAGAAGCCAGCTGCTTTGAAAAACAAACCATGCTGAAATTGTTTTTACTCATGCTAGTAGACCTCTATTTCTTGTAAGATGATGGGGGAAACTGAACTCTCCAAAGTTGTTTCTAATGATTCTCTAATCGATGACTCATATTACAATGAGGAACCATGAATGAAATTTCTATTTACATTGGTCGATATTTTTAGACCTTATCGCCTTTGGATTTTGGGGTTTAATATGTAATAATTTTAGTTAAAATTAATATCATAACACATCAAATACACTGAAATTAGTAGAAGAATATCAAAACAAGAGTATTTTGCATGAAAAATACATTAAAATGTTATTTTAATATTCCTGAATCAGTTTTTTTTTTAATGACAAATGGATATTTTTTTCCCCCACTAATGGTAGAGATTGCCTGTTTTGACACAGTCAGGAAACACTCTGACGGCGTCGCCTTGCTCTACGCGTCCGAGTGTTGGAATGAATTAGGCGGCTATTAGCGTCAAACTAGTGTTTAAGTACGGTGTTTCGTGATTTATAGAATCCATGCGATCACCATCCTGATGTCCGTACGAATGGATCAGCGCCGTCCACTGCATCCGACAAATGGCGATCGAGGTGACGTAGTTGTTGGACGCGTGTCGACTCGTGACAGGTTAAATCCGGGACCCTGAAGAAGGATGGTTTGGTACAATAGTGGCTATAAAGGGTTTCTCTCTCTGCCGATTGGGCAGCCTTGGTTTTGTCCCCCGGCGACGAGATTGGAGAAGCTTCGATCTCTCCGGATTGGAGGAAGCCTGCCTAATCTCTCAGTGGGTAAGCGAAAATCTCGATTTTTAAAATTTCAGTTTTTATTGTTTTTTGATTGACTTTATATTTCACAATCCGCTGGGATCTGTTTTGTTTCAGTCAATTCAGACTCCCGGTCGTAATTTGTTGTTGCCTTCGATCATTTCTTTCCAATCTGCTGGAGTTAGGAGTTGGGAGGTGAGATCGGTGCTAGCTAACCTGGGTATGCCTCTTGCGTACTTGCGACTTTAGTCTGGATTGATTGGTTCATCTGCTCATTTGGGCCGTTTTTGGGTGTTCTTCGAGGGACTTGTGTTCTTTTTTGTGAAGAATCGACGGGGATTGATAGTTCTGGAGACGTCAATTGGGTTCTTTTTCCAGTAAAGCGCTGTACGTTACTTTTGGGAGCTTGATAGATTTCGGGACTATGAGTTTTGACTCGTGATGATAAATATAACTGGTTTATCCGCTGAAAACTTGTTCTTTGAGAGTGCAGATAGGCAAAAAATTTGCATTTTTCCTTGACACGTCACTCCCACCACTCAACTTAGTGGTGTTATAAAACCAACCAGATGGGTTTGGGAATAATCCTTTGGGTTTCCTTAAATTTTTGGTCAAAGCACTCAATGGTCAATTTTTAATTTGTTTCTGGTTGGTAAGCTAGTATTGCTGTTTTACTTCCATGTTGATTTACTGAGAAGGAAATTTACTAAGAAAACGTAGGGTCTTTGTCTTATGCTTTCTTACTTTATAATCATCCGGTAATATATATAAATTATATTGTTTTAGTACAAGTTTATTATAGAAGCCTGGGTCATTCTTGGCCCCTTATGTGATTTTACTGTTCTTGCTGAAATAACGAATGAGATAAACTAGAGGAAGCTCACCAATGTAAAAGCCAGTGTCAAGAACACTTTGTTTGTGACTTCCACTATCATTCAACAAATTGTTTTGTTTGGTTTGATGAAACCCAAATATTAGAAAGTCAAATGAGATTGAAAATATATAATTCATCTAAGTTGACTATGGTGGTGAATAGGAATCCATGAGCTCAAATATCAAAGCTGTCATTAGATTTTTCCACAGTTGCATGGCGGCAAGTTTACTAATCCAGAGCTAACCTTCTGAAAGTATCTTTGTTCGACCCACCACCGTCACCCACATACATGATGAAAATGCTCAAGCCATCTTTTCCCTGAGAACATCCTATGAAATCTTACTTTATTAAGCAATTTGGGAAATGTTCTTAAAATTGAGATCGCTCTTCCTTCTCTATCTCTATAAGTCCTTTTTCAATTTTATTATTCTATTTGTGAAGCAAAAAACTTTAGTTGGGTTTAGGTCCAATTTGAAGGATCGAAAATCCCTGGAAGCCGATTGCACCAACACAATTGACTATACTTTATCTTCTAACTCTGGAGAATGTCTCCTTCAGAAAGAGATTTTGTATGATTGGACTTATTATACTCAAATTCCATGTCTATGATGTTGCACCAATTGTTTGAGTTGCTATTGCAATTAATAGGTTTACAGCTCAAATTGGATAGCTTCTTATTGGAGGATTATGAGAAATCATACTTTTTATTTTTATTTTTGTTTTGCTTCTCTAGGATTTAGTTTGTAAGGATGATTTGGACTGTCTAATTTGTCTACATTTATAGTTTAATTTTTATCATGAGTGGAGTGTTTTTTGTTTAACAAGTTTCAATTTTTTTTCAGCATATTGTATGAAATTGTAACCACTACGCTATTTCCACAGATGTTGTAAAATGTTTCAATCACAACCAAACTCTAATAGAAGTCCAATCTGCAATAACTCACTTGCTTATAATGATCAACTAGAGATAAGTGACAAGGTTATGGTCTCAAATGATGGAGGAAACAACTCTAACAATCCTAGTTTGGCATCAAGGCAGCGTCTTCGTTGGACAAATGAACTCCACAACTGTTTTATAGTTGCAGTAACACAGCTTGGTGGGCCAGACAGTAAGTGAATGATCAAGTATCAACTGCTTCATTCTTCTAAGAAAATTGTTTTATTTGTGAATTTTTGAGAGGACATGAACTGCCTAAAAGCTTTTTCTATGCAATTCTCCTTTTCTGTGTATTTCACTCTACTTCATCTTTCATATTTGGAGAATATGTCTTGGAGTAACCACATAATTAAATAAGGGATAAGAGTTCCTGATCTTGATATTCTTACATTTAGTAGTTCTGATGTTGTTATGGACTTCTGTTACTGGAGATGTTTTGATAAATTTTTCTATAGGAAGACTCATCATCATAATAATTTGTCAGAATTTCAGAGGCTTGATGAAAATTCTCCTCCCTAGACTAATTGATTTAATGGTTGTTTAATTCTTATGAAGTTCTTTTCAATGTTAGATAACTTTTAGCAATTATAACATAGAGGGCACTTAGCATGGCTTTCTATGACTATCTATTACATATTTACAGTATTCTGCTTTCATTTTAGTTTCAACTTCTTGGTTCTTTCTCAATAATTTGACGCCAAATGTTTTGATGCATCTTTTTAGTTGGTTCATTTGTCTACTAGTGATGTTACTTTCAGTTCACTTAGCTAAATTCAGTTTGCCTACACAGGAGCAACTCCAAAAGGAGTTCTTAGGATCATGGGTGTACCAGGGCTGACAATATACCATGTCAAGAGCCACTTACAGGTATTTGTGGAAGTGTATTTTACTTGAAGGTTTTTGTTTTATATTACTGACTTTGACTCTTATGTTGCACTCAGAAATACAGGCTTGCAAACTGCATACCTGATCCATCAACTGATGGTGGGCGTTTTATATGAATCTTTGTGAAAATAGGGACTGATGAAAATAAATAGTTGTTTTGTAAACTATTAACTGAAAAGTTGAGCTAAGAGGGTGGTTTGGTTTACTGTGTTTCTGTTGTAGGAGTCAAATATGAAATCAGAGATTCTGGCGACCTGACTTCAGGAGTTGAAAGTTCCTCGTAAGCATTGCAGGATCTTCAATCCTTTGTTTGCATTTTTTTTATTTGGTATTTTAGACAATTTCCTATGTTTTTCTTTATTAAAGTTCATAATAGAACAATTAGAGGCGTGCCATCATTTTTATTCTCTTGGTGTCTCAGTGGGATGCAAATAACTGAAGCTCTTAAATTGCAAATGGAGGTGCAAAAACGGCTTCATGAACAATTAGAGGTGAATATTTCATGTGGAAGATTAGTTCTATTATTTAGCTGGCTACTAATTTTGGCTTATATTGACTTGATTATAGAGCTGTTATGGCTTGTAGATATCAGCTAAATCTATTATGAATCCTATGCTGGAAGATTAATCATTGGAATACATTATCTAAATGGAAGACCAACCCTTGAGAAGAAACAACTCTGAAAACACGCATAACTTTAACTGCATCCACAATTGCACTTTATTTAAATTCTTGTCAATCCTTTCCATTTTCCTTAAAAGAACTCTGATATAAATGCTTTTTGTGTTTTTACTACGTTCACTATAAATTGGTCATAAACACAATTTAATCAGAAGAATATTATCTTTAACTTGGCTGCTGTAGAGTCTTGATTATCAAGGAAGCAATCAACCATAATTTTTGTGGTATCTGTGTTCAAATTGAATCCACAAATACTACTGATATTACGAGATTAAGTGTTCATCCCAACTCTCAAGCCAAAAAAGAGCCGACATGTTAGGCAAATGATATATGGTACAGTTTTTTCCCACACCCCTTCATGAACCTTCATATGCAGTATTATCATCATCAACAACAGCCTATGTTTGTCCCAACTATTGGAGATTGGGTATGCAAGGCTGTATAACTACAAACGAGAGCAAAAAGGCGAAGGGAAAAGGGAAAAGGGTAAAGAGGAGAATGAGCTGTTAGGACTAGTGGCGCAATTAGATGGGGTGAATAGGCACAGATTTGTAAATGGCAAATCTTGTGATTCCTCTTGTAAATGCAAGGTTTATACTATTGTTAGTCGAATAAAACTTTATTATAAACAATACTAATACAAAGCATTTAACATGGTTCATATCTGTGATCCTACTCCACGGCCTATTAAGTTAACTGAGTCACTCAAAAATCTAATAAACAATACTGATACAAAATATTCACCATGGTTCGAACTCCAGTTCTACTCTATGAGGTATTGACTCATTAACTAAGTCACTCCTTGGAAATCCCCTACAATGAAAATCTCCATCAAAATATCATATTGCATATGATATTAATGGTTAAGTATATGTCCGACTTGCCACATGAAATAAAAAAGTAGACAAAAAGATATAACAATGCCTTTGACCATGACTATCATAATGAAAAAACCAATCAGAGCTCTGGAATGTACACATAGGTGACAATTCCTTCAATCTCAGATCAGCACCTCAATAGGATAAAAAGTGAAATGAGGCTGAAGTGAAATTTCAATAACAAATCTCTTGAGTGGGTTTCTCTTTGAAGCGACATGTATATTACCTAGTTGATTTATGAGAAGGAAAACACTTGAGGACACTAATAAAGAGGGACAGTACAACTGACATAACAAACAGATGTTTTCTCTATTCGTCTTCACTGGAGGAGAATAGTATAGAGGAGAAAATTGAGAATAGAATGTTTTCCTATTCAGCTATCCACTAGTATTAAATAGTACAATTCGACCCTTTCTTAGGAGCAACAAACTAGTAGTAGAAAGATTTGCACATTTGAACATTAGATCAGAAGGAAGACAGGGAAAGCTAGAAGGAACGAGAAGGATCATGCATTGAAGTTCCATATCTTCTGGCTAAATTGGAGAGGAGAGAGAGAGAGAGATGAATGATAATGGAGAGACAAAATGTAGCATATGGAGAAGTTGTAGGTTGTGCAGATGCAGGAGACGCTATGTAGAGGCAGAAGGTTGCTTGATTTAGATTTAGAGATGCTGTTGGATGTCGAAGATGCTGATGAACTCACCTAGAGGTTTTGAATGTCATGCCCATGAGTCTTGAACTATTGTCTCTTGCTGAAATTCTGAAGTTAAGATAGCATTGCAGGAGTAACATATAATATTTTTAACAAATTTTGCAGATTACTGGAAATCTACAAAGTTTGTGTAAATTTTCTTCAAAAAATGTGCGTCAAAGGACAACCTGCTTTGTTTGAACAAAATTACATTTAGAAAATAAGAACGAAATGTGCTGAGTTACATGTAGAAAACAATGAGGAAAGGTAATGTGCTGAATAATAAGAGTTGTAACGATGTGTAGAATATACAATGATATAACTATAGAAGAAGAAAAATAATGGTCTATAACCTTAGAGGAAGTTCAGATTGCAAGTATTTCCAATCAAATAACGGTCTGGAAACCTAACAAAGACAGTGTGACAGAATTATATGTTGGAAGATGTTTCTTTGCTCCTTCCAAATTTACACAGCCTCGTCTTATGGCACTCATATAGTATTTACTATATGTTTTCTGTAGGTATTCTAAATAAATAAAAAAAACTTGGTGAGAAGTATGAAACTTTTGGCAGGTGCAAAAGCAATTACAGCTAAGAATAGAAGCCCAAGGGAAGTATCTTAAGAAGATCATTGAGGAGCAGCAACGGCTCAATGGTGCACTCGCTGAAACACCGAGAGCCGGAGGAAGCACTTCTGCCGGCAGCTTCAGTTACGACTGCTCTGATGTAGACAAGATCGATTCCTCAATTCCTGCTCCAAACTCAGAGCCCCCAACCCAAGACAGCGATGCCAATGATGACCATGGAGGCACTGGGGAAGTACTTAAAGGTCATTCAATTGTGAATTCCTTCAGCAGCAAGACGCTGTCTACAGATTCC
This sequence comes from Kaempferia elegans, assembly GCA_037974815.1. Classification (NCBI taxonomy): domain Eukaryota; kingdom Viridiplantae; phylum Streptophyta; class Magnoliopsida; order Zingiberales; family Zingiberaceae; genus Kaempferia; species Kaempferia elegans. The sequence continues at coordinate 13,780 of JBBPFQ010721197.1, forward strand.
ACAGCCTGTGTTTCCTCCCCTTCAAAGAGCTTGAAGCATGGAAGATCGATCAAGAGGCAGCGCTGCAGCATGGCCTCAGGGCTTGCCGAGACTGAGCTAGTCTCCCAACATATACTGGAGTCGAGTTCAGGCTCAGATTTTCAGCAACAGTGCTCACTGTTCACACCTAATGGATCCAACTTCGATGCATCGACCACCTCAATCTGCAACAATGCCCTGGGAAGTGGTTCTGGTGGTGACATATGAAGGATTCATGCAAATGCTCTTGTTGTATCAGAATGTAAGAATGTTCATTCACTGATTAGTTCCTCTTTTAGGTCCTTTTACTCCGTGTGAGGGATTGCCACACAAATCCATTATCCATAGCTCTGATAGAAGAATTTGTTATTTTATACTTCAATGACCGCATCAGTTCAGGAATTAATGATAGAAACTATGTACAGGAATACCTTTTCTAATCTGTTTGTTGTGCATATGTATGTATTTTGTAGGTTGTAAACAGTGGCGGATCCAGAAAAAAATATAATGAGGTGCTCAATAAAAGGATTAAAAAAATGTTTCTTGCTATCAAATAAATAT
>JBBPFQ010721306.1:0-14355 GCA_037974815.1 Kaempferia elegans
ATCAGACAATAATGCATATCATGAATATAAAATGCAAGTAATGATCATGTGATTCTTATTTCAAAATAAAGATGTCTATACAGAAGGCTAGACTTTCAGTATACATCCCAACAATACTATTCGCTGGTAATGAATTGAGCCAGAGTTTTACTATATCTCTTAAAGAAAAACCAAATAGGAATAGTAGAACTGCCTCAGCTGGTACTCTATTCATTTTTATAGTTCCACAGATCTCATAGAAAACCTCCAAATGTTGGTTCGACTCATGTGTACCTCCACCAAATTTATATTGTTGGACCATTATGATCATAACAAGATTAATCTCAAAATTATTAGCCTCAATGGTCGGTCTAGTGATGCTAGAATGGGCCACAAGCACAAGGTGTTGCACAGTCCTTACTAGGTTTGTTTGACATTGGTTTTCTTCCTTGCTCTTCTTGTTGCTTTTGTAGAATTTTTCTTCTTCTAAAGATCCTTTCAATCTTAGGAACAATAGGCAATAAATCTCCTATAGTGTAAGACCTTTGCATACAAGAGTAAGACAATTCAAGATTAGTTTGTTTTAATTTTCTTTTTATAAAAGAATGTAAATGAAAAATATACGAATGCAAGAATTTAAAGTGTAAAAATAAAAAGAATGAAAGTACAAACAATATACAAAAGGTACCCAAAAAAATATTTACAAAAGAAAGAAAATAATATCTAGTCTAACTCTAGTGTTCGTCACTAATGTCAAACTCAATCCCTGGCAATGGTGCCAAAAGCTTATTAGGCTACCACAGGTGTATGGTTACATCATCAGTAACAAAAAGATATAGACGCCAAAGGGATTAGTTGAGCACTAGGGATTTTCCACCATTAGCTATCTAAACAATCAAAAGGTTTATAAATGTTTGCACTCAAAAAAGTAGAGAAAAGAAGAGAAAGAGAGTTGAGAAAGAGTTGGTTGTGGAAAACTAGGCAAGGTGGATGTTCTAAGGGTTCAGCTTCATTGTAATACTAATCAATGTATTATGGATTGCCTCATCTCCTATCCTTTATCCCTATGCATGTGTAGAAAGTCTAATTAAATCTTAACACTCTTTGCAATGGTCATATCGGAGTGTTGTTCCCTTGATTACCCGATATCCCTAGGTAGTATAGATAACTTATGATGTCCGGTTAAAGGGATACCATTTGTCACCTAGGGTCCACCAGTTATACGATCTAAGATTATACAAGACAACTATTAACATAAGATTAAGAATAACCCATTAAGCCTAATTAAGTACTTCCATATAGAGAATTAGCCTCCCTTTCAAGGTGATGCCTTTGAATGTCTAGATAAAGGGATACCCCCAGTCACAGGACCCCTTACCCTCACACCCGAGGTCATACGATCTAGGGAATCCCCTCTACGAGGTGAGAATCACTACATATAATCAATCAAACATAGAATTTGAGCACAACTACATCATATACAATTTGATCAAATAGATACAAGGCATAAGCATGTCACTAGATAGGGAATTGGTCAATTCATAGAGTTAGCATCAATTACACATTACAATTACTCCCTTAATCCTAGAACAATGAATCCTAATCAATAACAAGAGAATTGAATCCAAAGACATGAAGATTAAAAGCTTCCTAAACAAATCAAGAGAAAAGAGAAGGAAAGTTTATTCCAATTGCAAAGAGTGGTCTTTGAATCCAATCATTGCATCCGAAGTGTAGAATGTGTGTAGATGTTGACCTAGAGAGTATCCCCAAGGAAAAATTCTTCCTCCTCTTTGAAAGGGGAAAGAACTCCCCTTTTATAGGTGAGATATGGCCATGTTGACATGTGTCATGTCACATCCATGCCTCAAGGGTACGGTCTCATCCAAAATTCTCAGATCTGGGGGAACGACCATGTTTGGCTTTTATACTTCAAAGAAGGCATGGTCGTGCCTTTGAGTATGGTCGTGTTCTATTTCTTTAGGTTAGGGGAGGCACGATCATATGAGACCACACAACTGCCTTCTTGTTTTCTTCAACTGGAGCCCTAACTTCCTCTGAAGATTGACACAGTCATGCCAAGGGGCACGACGATGTCATGAGTTCTTCAATGCATGGGAGACACGGCTGTGTGATGCCACATGTCCATGATACTATTGGATCTAGAAATCACATGACCTCCTCGTTGTTGAAGACAAGGTCATGCCAATGGGCACTACCATCTCTTAGCGGAGGCACGGTCATGCCAAGGGTCATGGCTGGCCTTTTCTTCTGATATTGATTGCCTCCAAAATGTGTTTTGACTTCACTCCTTCAAATCACATCTTGTCTCATTCATAAAAGACACAAATAAAATATATCTGACAAAGAAAGTAATCATGCTAAAATAATGATAAAATAGGGTGCAATAGCATAGATCGTAATCAAGAAAAACAAGTAGATATGTATCAAAACATAGATAAAAGTGTATATAAACTACGCACATTAGGGCACTATCTTAATAAACCTTTGAATCTATCTCATGCTTCAAATAGTGATTCTCCATCTATCTGAGTAAATTTTGTGATAAAATTCCTCATATACACTATTCTGCTGGGAGGGGAAACGGATTTTGAAATCTAATTTGAATAAACCGCAAGCACACAATTGTCATCAAGTAATAATATTTATAAATGTCAATCCCATGAGAACTGTAGGATTAAGCACTAATTAACTTTGCATAACAAATTATCTAAATAATCGGAGGTTAGTTGTGTGCAGTTGAACTAGAGAGGAAGTGCAAGAAAGAAGAGAGAGAGAGGAAGAAGTTGATCTTTGGGAACCAAGGGGAGAGATTTTAGGGTTTCAGTTTCATTGTGATGGTAATTGACATGCTATAGATTGCTCATCTCTTATTCTCTACACCTATATTTTGCAGGATGTCTAAATAAGTACCATATCTACCTGGACAAGGTATAACATTGTGTTTCCTCTTGCCAGTATCCTAATGTCATTAAGTAGAAGAGGAAAACATAGAGAGTCTGGGTTAACAGTGGACTACCTACTCTCACAAAGAATACACTGGGTATACATCTCTATGTTACACAAAACACTTACTAACATAGAATTATGAAAAAACCCCATTAAGTCATATGTTAGACTCATCCATGCATAGAATTATCCTCTCTTAAGAGGGTGTACCCCTAAATGAGAGGAGAGATACCCTTTCTTACCAAGTCCTTACCACTTCAATTTAGAGCACCCCATCTATAAGGGTGAACAATTTATACACCTATTAAACCAAATGAAATATTCAAGCATACAACCTTCACTCAAGCATTTCATGAAATAGGAACAAGACATAAGTATGTCATTGAAATAGGTAATAAACAAATCCATAGAGTTTACATCGACATCACATCACAACAACTCCCTTCATCCTAAGAATCAAAGACCTACTCCATTGCAAGAAGAATACAAACCAAGAGATAATAAAATAGCAATCTCACTCAATACAAGAAGATAGAGAGAAGAGGAAGCTTATTGATGTGTCACTGGTCTTCTTGGATGGTCTCCTCAATTTGGATGAGGACAAATCATCAGTGAAACTTTTGGATGAAGATCTATGGTTCTCAAGGAATGAAGTGGAGCCCCAAACTAAAGAGAGATGAAAAGGGAAGAAAACCGATCTTTATAGGCAAGGTGCCCTATCTCACATGGGTTGCCACATGGTTGTGTAGATCTACATGGGTGTGTGAGGCCCGATGCTACATGGCTATGTGTTTTCATAGGGTTGTGTAGGGTTCGACACTAGAATCTTACACAATCCTGTGAGGTCAATAGCTGGAAAGTGAAGCGCGATCATATGTTTTAACATAGCCTTGCAGGGTTCTACTCTAGAGATGGCTCACGGCCGTATGTTTTCATACGACCGTGTAGGGTTTTGATCTAGAAGTTGACTCCTTACTTGCACGGCCGTGTAGTTTAGCCACACAGCCATGTGACCTTAGCACAAGGCCTTATGTTCCTTGTGCACATTCGTTTGTGCTGGAAATCCTCTCCTTTTGCTGAGAAATGCATCCTAACACTGAAAACAAGCAAAGAGTAGATAGCTGCACATAATAAATAAAAGTATAACATAATAATGAAATAGGGTGAAATAAACATAGACTATACTCATGAATAACATGTAGATGTGCATCAAAACGTGCATAAAAATATATATAATCTATGTGCATCAAAATTGTGCCTTATCCTTGATATTGAAAGGGAATGCCATTAACTGAACTACATCTGCTGACACTCATTTACAGTTTACCTTGTTATAATATTCAAGAAATTCCTCAAGTTGTGAGTATGGATTTCTAAAATTTCTCTTCAAAATTTGTGACCATGTATTATATTAATCAATGATGGGTCTAGTTGGAAACTCGTTGCTTCGTTATGAGGATCCACAATGAGAGACATGAATCTTGCATAAATAGGTGCAACAAATTCTCATAAATGCCTACTTGACATATTAGTGATCATTATATCTTATGACAAAATTATTATAAGCAACAAGAAAGAAATTGCAGAAATTAAATTTCAAGAAAGAAAGATGAAAAAAATTTAAAAAAAACAAGCAAATAAAAAATATATTAACAAATTTAGAGTAATTCATATGCTAATCAACTAACGTTAATAGAAATAGTCCTCAGTAATGGTGTTAAAACTTGTTATGCTCTCGTAAATGCACAGTTACATCTTTATTAAAAAATATATCAATCCCACAGGGACTATTGATTAAGCACTAGTTGACTTTGCATGGTAAATTATCTAGAAAACTGAATGGTGGTTCATAAAAGCTTGAGAGAGAGATTAGGGGAAGAGAAAGAAAGGAAGAGACAGAGTAGAGAGTGAGCATAGGTAAATGAAGGGAGAAGGTGAATTTGGGAATGATTCTATGGTTTCAATTTCATTATGATGCTATTTAATGTCCTTATGCATTGTTCATGTCCTTACCTCCATTCTTACACTCTTGTAGGGTTTCAAACAAAAGTTTGGCTCAATCCAGTGAAGATCCCATCTGAGGGTTTCTACCCAAGTTCTAATGCCATTAAGTAAATAAGTAACTTTAGAAAGTTTGGTTAAAAGGTTATCTTAAGGCGCCCATTCATATAGTCACTAGAGTTATCTATTGTACTTCATACTAGTAGGTTAATGCAATCAATTAGAAGAGGAAACTTAGGAAGTCTAGTTAAAGGATTATACTATATCACAGGGCCCCCCAATCATATAATCCCTTGAGTACACAAGTTACTTCCAAACATTAATTTGGGAGAAGCCCTCTAAAATTTAATTAGATATTCCTTTGTAGAAAATTGATCTCCTTATAAGAGGATAGCTCTAGAAACTCCTCTTAAAGGAATACCCTCTGTCACAGCACCCCATGGTCATACAATCTAGCACTTCTCCTCCACAAGGTGACCAATCCACCATAATCCACATGCATACACCACACACACATTCTGCCAAACATGTACATGGCACAAAATACATAGAACATGGCATAAACACTTTATTGAAGAAGGAAATGATAAGTGTATCTAATCTATACATATAATTAGCTACATGGTCATACCTCAAAGCATGGCCTAGCCATGACTTAAAGTGGCACGGTTGTGCCTCTAGGCAGGACCTACCATGCGGTTCCCGAAAAAAAAGTGGCACGGTCGTGTCTTTGAGGCATGACCTAGCTATGGGATTCCTAGAAAATGTGACATTGTCGTGCCTCTTGGACATGACCTTGTTAGAGTAGGTGCCCTACAAGCCAACTGTTGGCAAGGGCTTTATTGACTCTTGTAAATAAACAAATTTTAATATAATTCAATCTATTTTGGCATTACTTTATCTTTATACGCATACTACATGCATAGATAAAGTCCGTGAATACACTATAGTGAGATATGGTGGTACATATGATGGCCATCATGAAATACATCAATATTCACTGTATATTCTAAATTTATTCATAGTCAATTAGGCTGTCTAATAAACAAGGATAAAAGGCAGCACTAGCTAGAGACTAGCATCATGATGTAGTGTACCATATTTCATTGGTAAGGACATAGAGATGTTCAAGCATATAGATTGGTGATCATACGATGAGTTCATCTAACACTGACTTTTCAAGTGGTTATCATTTATCGAGTGGATAAGTCTTTGGTTATGGTTGTACACTAGTAGTCCTCATTTTTTTAGCCACATGGCCATGTCAAAAGAAACGACCTAACCATGTGAGGCATGGCTAGATATGGCACGACCGTGCCTCATGGTACAACCTGGTTGTGTAACACATGGCTAAAATTGTGATAGTCATACTTTATGGCATGGCCTGACTATGTGGCTCGCAAGAAGGAGAGTCATAGTCATTCCTTTTGGCATGACATGGCCATGCTATTTGCTAGAAATTGGGCACTACTGTGCCATGGGGCATGATCAAGTTATGATTCTTGCTACAAACCAACTATGACATACCCATGGTTCGTATTGGAGGAGGCACACAATCGTGTCTAGGGGCACAGCCTGGGTTGGAGATCTTCCAAAGTTGCTTTAATGTGCTTTCTTTCTCCATTTTTACTCCATGAGTTGGCACCTAGACTGTGAAGGAATGGATAGGTTGAATATAAGGTTTCTATTTGATGGTAATTCAAGCTTTTTTTTACTCCTGGCCACTCGAAGAACTCATATACTACATCTACTGCCCTATCTTGTCATGCATACCCTACAAACCACTAGGATGCTATTGCTAGTGAACCATTAGAAATCAATATCACATCTCTGATCTGTAGCAATTTCCTAATAAATAGAGAAATAATGTCTTTCACCTACCAAGTCTGTATGTTTGTTTTAGCCAAGTATGTATAGTGAATCCATTTGGCCCACAAGGAGTCCTACTTTTCACGTATTCACAAAAGTACCTTTGCGAGTGGGGCTTTGTTACATACTTTTAGATTTTTGTGCCTTGATTCGCCCTCCTCGTCGGGTGTGCAAATTTTATGTAAGGCAGGTTTGATGTCCATAGGAATTTTTTGTGTACGGTAAATTTTATGTAAGACCACGAGATTAGGTGCTTTGATGTCCATAGGAATTTTTTGTGTAAGGCAGGGGCTTGTCAATGACTCTATAATCTACTGTGCTGACATGAGTGTCATTCATTGTATCAGACGGAATCATTTCTGTATTTGACTATGGCCACATATTTGTAGTTTTAGCTTTCTCTTCCACTTCATGTTCCTTTTTATTCCATAAAATTTGAGTTCAAATTATGTTGACCCAAAGACCAAACACCTTTCCATATGATCAACATCTAGCAACCAGATTCACTATGGTGCCCACCAACTATCTATACACATTGCTACAACTCAAGATCCTAAAGCTTTCTTGCTAATTCTTCATTTTTGGCATGGGCACTTGTATCCTCTTTGTTGCAATCATTGAAGTCCTTTCTGATCACAACCCTAAGGTTTGGATACAATGTAACATAGCATGTGGTTGCTGCTCCTTGATTATAATAATGGGTCAAACTATTATGAACAGTGTATGGAATTTAATTATTAATATCAATGGGAAATAAAGTGGTGATTCATTCTATGAGTTAAGGAATTTGTTTACCTTTCGGAGGCTTCGTCCCCATTCCCCGCAAGGGCCGCGACCCCTTGCACCCCGCTAGGGGTGCTATCCCTTGGACCCCACTAGGGGCACTGCCCCTAGGACCTCGAATGTTTTCACCATATAAATTATTAAACGGAATCATAATAAAATGATGTCATAAAATTGATAAATGTAATGTATGACATGGTGCATGGTTATGGCCCTTTAGCCGATATGATTGGGTTATATGTGTGTGTTTGTTTTAAAAATTAATATGGCTTGTGTGGCATGCCCTTTATCTCCATATCTCTAGTTGTAAAAATTTCTCTTCTTATCTAACTCCCCTCGAATATAACTCGAGATTTCCTTTAATTATAATATACAAATTAGAATAGTTCAAGATTACAAAATTTTAATTGAGGAGAAGAAGACCAACAACACATGCAAACTGAGGTAGCAATTGGAGAAGATTCAATTCCCATAATTTGACCTTTCAAATCTCTCATTGGCTTGAGAAGTTTATATTAAATGGGACATAGCAATGTCACATTTATTTTTTATTTGTGTGATGTATGTTGATATATGACATGATTATGTGATGTATGTGATGCATCTTAATTGTTAAATAACTAGAACTAAGTTAATTTAATTTTCCTACCAAAGTTTAATACTTATTACTAGCTTAATCAATAGTATATAGGTTTACCAAAGTAAAGCATCTCTATTTATTCAGGTAGAATGTGATAGGATAATTATGATATCTAGCTCGTCAAGCATTGGATATGACTTAACTAAGTAATCTCAATAAGATTGAGAACTTAGAGGCATAAAATTAGCTATACACCATTAGATGGGCAAAGAACAAATTGTGTTGTTCGCTTAATTATCCAAGAGTTGCATTAGATGTAATTGGTCGAAGTTTTCTACCAAAATAGCTATCTCTTGGGTGATTAGCCAAAGTTAACTCAAGATAAGCTAAAATATGGATCATTGTCCACTAAAGTGTAATCTATATTGAGTTTAGGGCTTGTAGTGTGGGTAAACTATGTTTATTCACATCCATGACTAGCTCCTAATATCTATGGAGTATGGGGTTAGCAATGTGGGTAAACTATATTTGCCCACATATATGATTTGCTCCTACACGGTCTTACAATTTAGTGGGAGAATCATTTAATTAAAGTCTTGATTAAATAAATTTTAAATATGATGCTTATTTTTTGCATTTATTATTTTTGTAGATTACCATGTTTGCAAATATGTCAAATAACCTATCATTGTGATATGTCTTTGAGAAGAATAAGTCCAATGGAGATAATTTCTTGGACTAGTACCATAATTTGAGGATTGTCCTCAAGGAATAAATGAAACTATATATCCTAGAGTGCCCATTACTGAACCACCTGCTTCTAATGCCTCTCATACTGATAAAGATTCTTATAAAAAGCATCAAGATGATGCATTGGATATATCATACCTTATGTTTGTCACATGAACTCTAAGCTTCAGAAGCAATACGAGAACATGGATGCTTATGATATGATTGAACATTTATAACTACTATATCAAGAGCATGCAAGACATGAGTGGTTTGAAGTATCAAAAGCCTTATTTTCATTCAAGATGACAGAAGGAAACCATGTAGGAACTCATGTTCTTAAGATGTTTGGTTATGTTGAAAACCTCAATAGACTGGCTTCCTACTGGGATAGGAGTTGACCACTGACTTTGTTCTACAATCATTGCCTAAAAGCTATAGTCAATTTGTCATAAATTACAATATGAATGAAATTGACAAATCATTGCTTGATGTGTTAAGCATGTTAAGAACTATTGAATTAAAACTTTAGAAGATCAATCTCAATACCTTATTGATGGTACAAAAGTGCAAAGGGAAATGCAAGCCCAACATAAGGGTAAAACTCAAACCAAAGGCAAGGCAAAGTCTTTTGCATTAAAAGACAAAGGCAAGGTGGCTAAGGAAGAAACTTGCTTCCACTATGGTAAGAGCGGACATTGGGAAGAGGAACTACAAAGGATAGCTAGAGGAATTGAAGAAGAAAAAGAAAGTCAAAATTTTGTCTCAGATATTTATATTATAGAAGTCAATCTATCTATTTTTTTCATCATGAGTATTTGATATTGGATGTGCTTATCACATTTATACTAATGTACAGGATATAAGAAAGAGTAGATAATTGACAAAGGGCGAAGGGGACCATGAGTTGGCAATCGAGCAAGAGTTGCCACCATAGTTGTAGGATCCTATTTTTTGTCTTTGCCTAACATGCTTGTTTGAGAACTTGAGAATTGTTATTATGTGTTTGCTTTAACTAGAAATATTATTTCTATTTCTTGTTTAGCCAAGAAAGTTTTTTATTTGCAATATTTAACAAATGTCATTCTATTTATTTAAATAATATGTTCTAGTGTAGTAACCAATTAATAAATGGGCTTTACGTTTTTGACCTTGAAAAGTCAGTTTATAATAATGGTTAAAATCCAATAATTTAAACCAAACATATCTCCACATAAATGAGAAATGCATATCTAAACGTCATAAGGATCGACTTTTGTACTCATTTTATTTTGAATCATATGAGGTATGCAATTCTTGTCTATTAGGCAAAACTCCTTTTAGTGGACAAAGCAAATGAGCTAATGTATTGTTAGGACTTATACATCGTGCACCCTTTCAATACAATGGCTAGAGGAAGCCACTAGTATTTCATTACTTTTACTAATGATTTTAATAGATATGGCTATGTGTATTTAATGAAATACAAGTTAGAATCCTTTGAAAAGTTCAATGAATTAAAGAATGAAGTACAAAACTATCTTGAAAAAAGTATTAAGATACTTCGATCAGATTGAGGTAATGAATACCTAAGCCAAGAATTTCATAATCATTTAGTTAAGGTTGGGATCATATCCCAATTCACTCCACTTGGAACACTACAATGGAATGATGTATCAGAAATGAGGAATCACACCTTATTATATATGGTATGATAAATGATGAGTCATGCATATCTTTCTTCTTATTTCTCGGGACATTCTCTAAAAACTGTAGCTTTCACTATTAACCATGTTTCATCTAAGGAAATTACAAAGAGATGGACTATAAAGATTCTGAAAATGTCTTTAATGAAGATTTAGAATTGTGATGCTTACGTTAGACGTCAAGTCTTGGAGAAATTAGGACCCAAATATGATAAGTGCTACTTTATAAGACTTCCTAAAGAAACAAAGGGATATTACTTTTACAACCCACACAAGGCAATGTGTTTGTTGGAAGAAATGGTATTTTTCTAGAAAAAGAATTTATTTATAGAGGAACTAGAGGGAGAAAAGTAGATCTTGAAGAAATTTGAGATACATAAATTAGCACTGATACTTTGATGGAACCTGAATAGGTACCATAAGATTTTATGGATCATGAACTTGTAGCACCACAAGAAATTATCTAACAATAGCCTATTTAAATAGAACAAGCTCTATGTAGAACTGGTAGGACACATCATCTACCTAAGAAATATTCACTTCTCCTATCTAACCACAGTGATATAATGCTTTCTGATCTGAACGAACTATATCCTATCAGGAAGCTATGATGAGCCCAGATTCTGAGAAACTACTAGAGGCCATGAGATCTAAAATGGAATCTATGTTTACCAACCAAGTATGAACTTTTGTTGACCCAGCTAAAGGGATAAATCTCATTAGATGTAAATGGGTTTTCAAGAAGAAAACCAACATGGATGATAATATGCATACCTTTAAAAGGCGACTAGTGCTAAAGGTTCAAGAAAATTCATGGTATAGACTATGATGAAACATTTTCACCAGTTATAATGGTTAAATCCATTCAAATCTTGTTTGCTATTACAACTTACCATGATTATGAGATCTGCTAGATGGATGTCAAAAATGTGTTTCTTAATGGGAATCTACTCGATGATGTATATATGACACAACAAGAGGTTTTATTGATTCAAAGGATGCTAGAAAGGTATGTAAGTTGCATAAGTCCATTTATATATTAAAGCAAGCTTCTAGAAGCTGAAATCGTTGATTCAATGATGTGATCAAAAAGTTTGGTGGGAGCATTGAGAAGAAAGACAAACAGTATGTCTATAAAAGAATTAGTGGGAGCATTGTCATCTTTCTCATTTTGTGTGTAGATGACATACTTTTCATTGGAAATAATATCTCTGTCGTGGAAATTATTTCTCAATGAAAGACTTAGGCGAAGATGACTATATTTTAGGCATTAAGATCTATATAGATGGGTCTAATAGATTTCTTGCCCTGAGTCAAAGTACAAATATTAATAAAGTGCTTAATCTTTTTTCCGTGCAAAATTCTAGGAGAGGATTCTTGACAATGTCACATAGTGTGAGCCTTTCCAAGGCTCAATGTCCCTCTACTAAAAAGGAGAAGGATCACATGGATAAGATTCCTTATACATCTACTATTGGGTACATTATGTATGTCATGCTACATACTCATTCTGATGTCTCATATGCATTAAGCATGAGAAGTAGTTACCAATCAGATATGGGTGAAAGTCACTAGATAGTAGTAAAAAATATTCTTAACTTAAGAAGAATTCAAGATTATTTCTTGATATATGGAGGTGAGGAGAAGCTCGTTGTAAAAGGTTACAATGATGCAAACTTCCAAACTGACAAGGATTATTTAAAATCATCATCAAGGAATATGTTTTGCTTAAATGGTGGTGATGTGAGTTGGAAGAGTTCAAAGCAAGACATAGTTACTAATTCTATCATAGAGCTTAGTATATTGCTACTTCTAATGGAGTAAAAGAAGTTGATTGGATCAGAAGGTTCATTAAAAAACTTGGGGTCGATTCGAGCTAGGTAACCTAATAGACCTATATTATGATAATAACAAGGCTATTTCTCAAGCTAAGGAGCCCAGGTCTCATCATCGATCCAAACACATATTTTGGCAATTCCATTTCATTTGAGAGATCAATAGAGGAAATATGAACATATGTATATTACCGACAGATGATAATATTGTTGACCCACTGACTAAGGTTTTGGCACAGAGAAAGCATGATGGTGACACTAGATTACTAGGTATTAGATACTTTAGTGATTGACTCTAATAATGAGATGATTCATATGAGACTAATGTATCATATTTTAATAAAAGGTAATATTTTATATTTATTATATTTATATATGTGCAATTTTGAATAAATATAATAATGCCCAGTGTGTGTGTGTGCGTGTGTGTGTGTGTGTGTGTGTGTGTGTGTGTGTGTGTGTGTATTTTTTCCAATTAGATACTAGCAAAACAGACCACACCATAAAATTTAGTAATTTTTAAAGATTTATAGAATTTTTAAAGTATTGCTTAAGTTGGGTAAAAAATACTAAATTTAGCTGATTTAGGGTGCCAGTTGACTGGCTCAGTTACTAGTCGACTAGTAACATTGTTCATCGAGCATAGAATGGTTCTGTGTATTAAAATCGATGGGGGCAGTCGATTGCGACTGATAACAATTGATACTCCCACAAGTGTATATGTATATCTAAGTAATATAAAAGATTATCGTATCCACAGGGAATTAGGATTCTAAGAACTAATAGGTGTGCTCATGTAAACTAGCTAGACCAAGTCTTAAATGGGTTATGACAGAGTTACATGAACAAGTGAAGAATAGAATAGAAGAAAGAGTGCAAGAGAAAGAGAAAGGAGATTTACCAAGATCTTAATGGATTTTCTAGAGTTTCGGTTTCATTGTAATTGTTGGTTGACATTCAAGAGTTAACCATCTCATAGTTTCCAATCCTAAACTTCCAGGTATTCTACATAAATACCAACATCACCCGTCGATGAGTTGGAATATCCTACTTGTGTTATCTAAAGGCTAGAAAGATGGATGACTAACTTAGGGAGTCCGGTAAAAAGATTACCCTTGTCACTAGGGCTCTCTGGTCTACGTCCCTAGATTAGCACAAGTTCTTCCTATCAATGAATTAAGTAGGATTCATTAAGCCTTTAGAATAATCATGCATGATCCTACCTTGTAGGATGGAATCCCCTCGCTAGATGAACGTGAGTAGGGATAACCTCTATCACCAAGGATCTTTTCTCATGATCTAGTGAGGTCAACTCCTCTACAAAGGTGATCACACATTAAATGATGAATCAGCCTCATTCAAGCACATACACATAAAAGATATCATCAATCATTCCACATCCATACAAGATATCAACATCCAATGCATAAACACAAGATACCTCATCCATTCAAGATCACAAACACAAGATGTATCATATATCTAAGAGATTTCATTCATCAAGACAATAAGAACAAGACCATTCATCAATCAAGAATCTAACCTATTCATTCACACAATCAACCAAATACAAACAAAATAAGATCTTCATTAACAAATGAAATTAGGACCAAATCCAAGAGTTTACATCAACCGATCAAATACAATTACTCCCTCACACTAGAACATGAAATCTACTCAAGAAACATGGAGAAATATCCGAGGGGTACTAAGGATACAATACTCAATCAATCCAATCGAAGAAAGAGAGGGGGAGAGGAAAGAAAGAGACTTATCTTTGATATTCTTCCTTCAATATCCAATCCCAAGCCTCAAGGAAGACGATGCACAGAGAAATCTCGTGTTGAAAGCATCAAAATCCTCATCGAAATCGTCAGAAAAAATCTCTGCAGCCAACCCCAAGGGGAAGGCCCTCCTTCCAAAG
>JBBPFQ010721408.1:0-14355 GCA_037974815.1 Kaempferia elegans
TAATAAAATCGATTTGACTAATTAGAAAAATCAATTGATTAATAAAGATAAAATCAGAAATGAATATATGATTTTATTATTTTAAAATTTACTTATACGATTTGATAATTTTAAGGCTTTACGTACACGGTCCTGTGAAACGTCGAACAAGAAACCGGTCGCACTCACTCCATTGCCTCAATATAACAGGCAAAAGACTATGTAACGGACTTTGCCGTTACCCGAGTCATGTTACAACGGCCGTTACGTTGTTAAATATCCATTCGCTCTCAGTCGCTCCTCCACTTTTCCTTCACCGAAGGCATCGCGACGAAGAGCCAGAAACGAGAGGGCTTCGGCATGGCCGGATCGAACACCGGAGGAGGCGTCAAGGTCAGTTTCATCGATGTCTACTTTCTCCTAAATCTTCTCACTTAAACAGTGCTCATCTCTCCGATCGGTTCCCTCGCTAGCTCGGTTGCCTTAGCACGATCGAGGAAATCAATTGGCCTCTTTTACTTGCTTTCTCTCGTAAGATCTCCTACTGTGGTCTTCCATGTTTGCAATCTCATTGGGGGTACGATTTTCTCCGAGTTTATCTCAATTAAAATGGTTAGGTTTCAGAAGCTGAGAAGATTACAAGAATGAAAAATTCCTAATAGATCCGTATATAAATTACTCTTAATTTCCTAGTTAGCCTAATGCATTGCCATATTGCTCATATTAGGGTTTTTGTTTCTGTAAATGTAACATTTTGGTACCTGATAGCTTTAATGTCATTTGTGGCGGGCTTAGTAAAGTATAATTATGAAATGTAATTCATAATCGTGGATTCATTGTTCATTTACTAGACATATTTATATATATTTGGGTTCATCATATCCTTCTTTATTTCAGGTCGAACAAGATTCAGAGTACCCAACACAAAGCACTGCTGACATGACTGCATTTGTGAGTCTATCTGCGTGTCTAACTTCGAATTTCACAGAGACAGTCATTTTGCCAGCAAAGATGTTTATACATTCCAATTTTATTAATGTAGCAGTTGATCTTCTACTCTATATAAACTTATCTATGTAAGAGGAATGGATGTGTGAGGAGAGATAAACTCCATCCCTTAACCCACATCTCCAATTGAAAGATCTTAAAACATACTTAAATGTCAAAAATTCTCCACCTAGTGATTTTGCATTTGGGATTGGATTGTGCTCTTTCTTAGGCTTTAACATATCATAGTTAGACCTTCAGCCCTCATCTCTAGAAAATAATATTGGGTCTAAGGAGGCATGTTAAAAGGAGCAGATGTGAGAGGTGAAGATAAACTCCATCCCTTAAATACCAAGAGACCACACCTTAGTGTCTTGGCAATTTGGGTTGAGATTGGGGATCTTTCATGGGGTTTAACAGTTTAAATTGGACATTTGCATATACTTTTAGTAATATTTAAGTAAAATTGGTATTTTGTTAATCCCTTTCTTTTGGGCTTTTACAGGTCCAAAACCTTCTTGTGCAAATGGTATGATCTTTTTTCTTTGTTCAGGAAGATGTTTGCTTAGCTGATAAGTTTCATTTATGTTGTTTGTGATGGCTAAATATCCTTTTGCAGCAAAATAGGTTCCAGGCAATGTCCGAGGGCATTCTTTCGAAGAATATCCTTTTTCTTAGTCTGGCAATATGTTTAACTTTAAGAAGCATTTTTTTTTCTTTTCTAGAACTCTTGAAGACAAAAACATAATGAACATATTGTTTACACCAAGATACATGTTGATGAGTTGAAGATTGTTGGCAAGGTCTATCACAAGTTCGTTTGCAAGTTAGGATTCTGTTGGCGTAGCTCCATCAGCTTGCAATCCATTGGTGGAAGCTCCTCCATGACCCAAGAAGTTTTGTTAGTGTTCCTCACCTCCTCTTTCCCCATTTCTTCTGCTGCTCCTTCCTTTTTGATTCCTTTCACTGATGAGTGCCGATCGGCATCTTACTTGATGAGGGATCAAAATACTGATAAAAAATGAAACTTATCCTTGATTAATTGTGGTGCATTCCACTTATTTTTTCATCTTCAATTTTGTTCCTCTCTTTGACTTCAATACACTAGATGAAATGGGAAGCAAGATTGATGAACTGGAGCAGAGCATCAACGACCTCAAAGCTGAGATTGGGGTGGAGGATGCAGCAAAACCAAAGCCACAGGAAGACAAGCCCTCTCATGACGCTGCATGAGGTAATCAACCATGGCGCAACTATTTTTAAGAGTGTGATTTTGCCATTAATATGTTACTTATACTTTCACAGTACTGTTTCTGAAAGACTAATTAATCATTATGAACAATTAATTTAATTACATTATTATGGTTTTCTTACCACTATAGTACTTAATTAAGTTCATAATTGAAGTCAAGTTTAAATGGAGTAGAAGAGTTAAGGTGTGGGGGAATGAAATAATCAAATAATTACTCATTGCCTTAATAGTCTTTTGGCCGTTATTTAATGATAATTCTTTAGGAAACAAAATATATTTCTAAAAAAAAAACATTTATTTCTTTCCAGTATATTTTTACTCTTTCACCTAATTGCATTGGTCGTTTCAACATCACTGTAAACGTGCTGAACTTTCACAATGTAAAAGCTCTAGTTGAATATTGATGGAGTTTCATATTTCTGTGCTTAAGCTTGTGTAAACCTTGTTATACTCGATTTGTCTTCGATCCTTCTACTAGGAATTGCACCAAATATATGGGTGCCAATCCTAATCCATAAAGCCTTAGATCTATCGTAAAGATTGCTAAATATGATGGGGTTAAAGCTAGATCCTCTACATGTCGATGTACCTTAAAATGTGATAGAAATTTGCTCAACCTATCTAATAGTTAGAAAAGATCTTTGATTTCAGTAAGTGTTCGTTTATTTGGGTGGAAAGTAAGGAGGGAAGAGAAAGAATGATAATTTGATGATGTTATTATAATAGGACTAACTAGTCTCCAGGGTCCAGACCCAGGGCATCTATCCATTGCGCCAAAGGTTGAACTTATCTTTCACTTTGTCATCTTCTTTATCAGCTTTAAACATGAAGGGAGGAATATTAAGGTGGATTCTACCTTAATCTCATCTGATTAAAGATTACTCTCAGTCAAACCAAATCCCAAGAATTTGTTGCTAAAGGGACTTAATCTGTCCGGTTCGATTGGGTCTTTTTCAGTAGTAGCCAGGAGTTCGGATTCTCTGTCTCAATATCACTGTGTCCCTGTACCCCGTGTCCCAGTACCGATCGGACGGTTCAGATTATATCTCAAGGATACTGTGCACATCACGAGGATATTACACACAACTCAAAGATGTTTGGACTATTCGATCGGCGTTGAGACATAGAGACATAATAATATTGGGACAGAGGATCTGAACTAAATAGCCAGGGGTTACTTTTAAAATGAATCCTGCAGTAATCTTAAGTCACACGACTTATTGCCATTTATGTTCTCGTTCACGTGGCTGATGCGTGGATTAAGGAATGAGATTTGCTTTCGGTAACGACGACGCCACCTTTCAATTCCATTCCCACCCCTCCCTCCACTCCCTGCCTGCGATGGAGCTTCTTCTCAAGCTCCTCCAATTCCATTCCGACGTTTTGATTGTGTTCATCATCCTACCGCTGCCACTCTGCTCCGCCATAGCCTCCTCCCCTTCCCCGGTGGTGGCGCCGGCATCGCCGGAGCCACAAGTAAACTTCACAGTGATCATGGGCCGAAATGGCTGCTCCACTTTCTCCCGCCTCCTTTCAGATGCTCCTGATGCGGTGCGGTCCTTTGCCGACAACCTCGGAAGCGGCCTCACTGCCTTCTGCCCTGTCGAGGACGCCATGCGCCCCTTCCTGCCGGCCTTCAAGAACCTCACGGCCGACGCCAAGCTGTCGCTGCTGCTCTACCATGCCGTCCCCGTCTACTGCCCCTTCGAGATGCTGCAGGATGGCAACGGCGTCGTTTCCACCCTTGCCACCGGCGCCGCCACGGACTACAAGCTCACCGTGCAGAACGACGGGGATCAGGTCACTCTGCGGACTGGGGTCGTCGTGGCCACCATCACCGCCACGCTCGTTGACCAGAACCCCCTCACGGTGTATGCGATCGACGGGGTGCTCGAGCCTGTGGAGCTGTTTAAGCCTGCTCGGGCGCCAGCACTGGCCCCGGCGCCAGAGGTGGCGGAAAAAGAGGCGCCGGCAAAAGCATCGTCGGAGATGGCGGAGGCACCGGTTGGTGCTCGGGAAGCGCCGGCGGATGAGAAGGCCGCTGCTAAGGGCGCCGCCGCGAGGAATGGAGTTTACTTGTGGGCGGTAGTTGAGGTGGTCGCCATGGCGGCAGCGGCGGCTTGACCGACGCTGACTTTCGCTGCGTGTTTTTGGTTTCCATTTTTTCCTCGTTTTTGGTTTTTTTTTTCACCTTATGCTTTGTTTTTATTCGGCCAGGAGGAAATTCTTTTTGCTTCTTGTTTAATTTGATTCGGATTGCATTTCGCGTGAACGAGACTTGGATGTGATCGTTGTTTAAGATTTTTCCAAAAACAATGTTGCAATTGATTTTTCTGAAGGAAAAAAAGTATTTGATGGTACAAATCCAGGCTACAAAAACTATGCAATTACGATTTTTCCTGATCAAACTAGCAATCCATTCCACATCAAAACATATGTATGTAATAAGTAGACACTTATTCCTTGGTGAAAGAAACACTATTCGGTTCCGTTCAATAAATCAAACATTACAATGAGATCTTACAACGTGGAGCGACAAAGCTCTTCATTGCATAAGCTCATTATCACAAAATTTCTGGATATAATAAAAGTGACAAGTCAGCAAATTGTGACTTCATGAATGAAGTGGATTGATTCAGGAAGTCAAAAATACTTTCGTTGGCTTAGGATTTTTTTGTTGAGCTTGAGGAATATTTCATTTCTGTGGATGGATGCAAGCAAAGCGTACCTTCAGCCAATTAGTTTACTCAGTCTCTTTTCTGCAGCAAGTGCAGTCTTATTTTGTGGCTCCAGCACCGAGGCATGTTTGAAATCTACAAACACAAATTTCATTAAAAACAAAATACATCATGAAGCCAGCAATGATCGTTCGCAAACACAATTAATTTGTAAATTCTATTCGACTACAGTTTGAGTCTCAGTTTCTTTGGGAGGAAAGACACTAGCTACAACTGTGCCAAGTTTCATGAAGGAATTAAAATACCAAAATTGTTCATTTTCTTAAAATACTGATGTGAAACAGAACAATTACCAAAAGTTTGCAACCTGATCTACCTAGGACGAATCTAAATGAGGCATCCAATGGAAAGTTTGCAAGTAAGATTCTCACCTTGAAGAGCTTCTTTGTAACACAATAGCATTTCCCTGGCAGTACCTCTTCTTAGATACGCTTTAACATTCTGGAGAGGAAATATTTTAAAGTTAGAAAAACAGCAATAGACATGGTTGAGAAATACCAGAGTTAAGAGTGGCATCACCAAAGAGATAAACATATGCTTCAGAATTAAAATGCAGGAATAAAAATACCACCAAGTCATTCATCAAATAATCGTAGAAACCTTGAATTGCGTGGATGGTTTGACTAATACGCGCTTGAAACATGAATTCGAATAATCTATCCATAACATGACTAGGAACTCATGTGTCTCAGCAGATTTCCATCACTGAATTGAGAGAGAAATACTAGAATTCATGCCTCGTGTCATAACTATGGAAATTGGAATGAGGCCTTACATACAAAACTTAAATTGCTTCATCAACTGAATTAATTGTGAGGTTTAGAACCAGCGATCTCATATTAAACATCAAAAGATGGTAAAAACTAATAGGATTATGATGGATTTATAATCAGACATCATCATCATCATCATCAAAAGTTATATTTGTCCTAACTACCATCATGTCAATCTGTTAGTTATCTCTAAATGTCCCTATCGTATCAACATTGTTTTCTCTCATTTTCTTGACTATCAGAGCTACACTTGTTACCTAATCACAATATATATATTTTTTAATAATCATACACATCCATTTTACCACTCTTTCTAGCTAAATTATCTTTTTGTAGGTTGCTTCCTAACCAATCAGCTTTCTAGTCCATAATGCACGACCAACTATATCTGGAAGAATTTAGCACATGCAAGCATGTAATCTCACAAACACAATTGACATGGAAGAATAGTTCACCAATTAAAAGAAATAGGAACTCATACACAAATTGAAGAAAAAAATGCACAATTATATATACACAGGGAGAGATGGTTGTAAGAATGTGTTCACCTTCTTGTCCAAGGAAATAGCTTGGCTGCAATCAGCTTCAGCCTGCTGGAAGCTGCAATTCAATTGTTTGTTAAGAAAGTAGTTGTTTTTCATACTGAGTCAATTAACCATTCTTATATAAATATCTACCAGCCCAGTTCCAAGTAAGCTGCTGCCCTGTTGCAGTAATATGTGGCATTTATATCATTCAGTTTAATAGCTTCAGAGTAGAAGCTAGCAGCCTTGTTCCACTATTTTCCTTTGCAAGCAGCATTTCCCTGTAATACAAGCACCAAGTTTCACCAACAAAAGAAATTTGAATAGTAATTTCCAAATAACAATGACTAGAGAAAATATCAGCCAGTAATTTGACTATTATTGGCAATGTCGAGCATGTTCTCCATTTGTTTTAATTATTTCCTGAAAAGGGAAAAAATAATTTGATTTTGAAGTGACTACAGGATTAATTATTAATTACAATATTCAGTACCCATAAGCCTTAAAGATAGTTATGCAAGACATGGACATCTCTAACAGCCAGTTTGGTGCAATAGACATTGATCAGAAAACATTTCCAGTTGAACTAAGATCTTAAAAGGCATATGGTGTATGTATCTGTCCACTACACAGGGCATATACAGTGCATAGTAATAAATAGTAATAATTATTTTTAGAAATAAAAATACTAAAAAATGGCAAAGAATACTAATAATCCATACAATCAATAATTCCACATAAAAATACATAATCATATAACAAAACAATAATGTATAACAATCTATACTGGTCGACTATGTAGTCATATCACTACAGATCCGCAATATGAATGCCGAGTTAACAAGTACCACTCCAGAAACTTAGCTTAATAGTGTATCACAATCCCCAAAAACTAAAAGATAATTCCACCTCTCGGACAAGGTTGCTAATTTTGTATAAGAAACTATGAATATCTATTCTGCAAACTTAAATAGTTATTAACAAAACCACATATGCTTCTATGCTTTTTCAGCAAACCGTGTGTACATTATTAGGAAATTTGATCATATGTTACTTAAGCGTTTTTAAAACTATAAATGTATGATATAACAAGACCTATGAGGATTTATGGCTCTACACGACATCTATCAACTGAAGTAGAGGAAAAAAAATATGACATTAAATATATGGTGAAGGAAAGCCAGAAGAAACCTTTTCTTTTAAAAGCTCAGCTGTATCGATATCCCCATTGATATATGGTATTGGCCCTGAGTTGGATGCAACACTAATCTGTTCTTGGAGAGAGGGGTAGATATCCAATATAGTATCAAGCAAAAGTTTATCTGCTCCATGTGCAGCTATAAATGAAATAGAAATGGGATACTCCTCATACTTTCCTAATGGAACTGTAACCTGCAAAGTGCAGTAAATAACATGTTATGTCACTCCAATTTGACCATAACTTCCATATGCAACTTTACTGCAAAATGCATACTAGTTTTAGATTCCTTTTTTTGCTCAACAAAAGCTATGGCGTTCATAATTAATGTGCAGTATGATGCAATCGAGTACCTGACAACAGCCAGACATTCCAGCAATGCTCAACAGTGCATGTAGTCTATCTTCAATCTCACAAGTCAATTTTTTCTCAAATCACGTTATAATGGAAAGTCTGCAACTGTTGGAATAACCAAAATTCCATCATCCTACAAAATATCTAAGGAATCAAAATTCCAAGTAGGAAAAATCGAAAAGAGAGACAAATTTTAATCAGAAGATCATTATGCAGGATGAGCTTTGAGGAGAGAAATTAAGCAGAGAAACTTTAGCAAAATCTACAACCTTGGTCATTTGAGGAAAAAAAGATCAGAAACAAAGAAGAATTTATGGGTGATAAAACAATGAGGCACATCATTAGAAAAATATTAGAATTTCAAAGATTCTTTCTTGTTTTCGGCCCAAGACGAAGTGGTATCATGAGACATCAATCACTACATGTTCAGCCTTTTAAACACAAAATATTCATTCAGTAAACATAACCAATATTATAAGTTGAAATGAACCAAACCATAACCAAACTAAATCGGAACCAAACTTAATCAAACCAAACTAAATCGAAACCAAACCAAACCCAAAAATTCGGTTATTTCGGTTGGAAACCGAATTAACCGATGTTTTTTCGGTTCGGTCGGTTCGGTTTTTGTGAAAAGTTCGGTTGGTTCGGTTGGTTCAAAAAAAAATCAGACGGTTCGATTTTTAGCTTAATCGGTTCGGTTTAAACCGATTGCACACCCCTACACCAGGTAAAATTATTGAATCAAGAGTTTTGAAGTTTTATTACCAAGGCTCGTAGACAAAAATGAACCAAGGATAAGGAGCATAAAAATGTAACACTTGCTACAGAGTTTTGGATCACAAACTATACTTATAGGGCCCCACTTTATTGTACAAATCAGATCCTTTTGGTTGATTATTCTATGTCGTAGATATTTTCATCCATACTTCTGTGATTCTGTTATCATTTCATATTTAACCATTTGGATGTCCTAGGGAGATTGGATTCCTGATGCTAAAAAGCCTTCTTCGGTAACTGATAATATCATTGCACTGTTAGATATTCTTTGAACATCAAAAGTTTTGTTAAGTTCTACAAGTACTGATCAAATAATAGAAAGTTGATATTTTTTAAAAAGAAAATAGAGCTAACTGATAAATCTATTATGCACTTTCTAAATTTTAACAAATCTATCACACACTTTCAAATATAGCTAATCTATCAGGATATCATGCAACTTTTAACAAATCTAGACAAACATAACTAAATCCTATGAAAACCTAACAAATTTATCAAACAGATGATATTTCATTCGAGGAACTTGTTAAATGATGATGTTGGTGGCGTGGACCAAAACAGATGAAGTTGATTGCAACATTTTGAAACCCTTCAGATTCCATTGTGTTAAATGAAAACAAAAGGCTTGAGAAATGAGAGACAAGGGAAGCACTATGACAGCAAACGCAGACTTGCAATTGTATGCAAAAATCATAGACCACAGAACAGATTTCATACATGTAAAATGAGTCTCCTAACCAAAGTTTTGCATTACCGTTTTCCCTAGGGCGAGCCATTCATCAGCTCGATTCGGCCCGTCTGAGTATTTCCCTGCAACGACGACCTTGTTATCCACATACACCAACAACCACATTTTAAATTTACAGAAATACAAACCTCCGCTGAAGGAGAACCCATCACCGACCGACTCCGGTGCATCCACCAAATACTCCTGCAATTGGACGGCAGTCTAAAGCCAAACACTGAACACAGACGATAGTAAAAGGAAGAAGAAGAAGAAAAAAGAGAGTCAAATACCTGGTCACTGTCGGAGCTGGATCTACACCGAAACCGGAGGGTCCTGCTGCTGGGGGCAGAAGGAGCAGGGAGAAGCCGAAGGAGAGGGCAGACAGATGAGATGCTGGTTAGAACCGGCATGGCGAGCAAGATACAGAGAGATTGGACAGCAAAGCGATCGAATTCGACGGAGGTGGTAATGAATTTCCGGTGGTTTAGAGAAGATAGGATTTCCATGGCTCTCCCTGCGCCTCCGGCTAGGGGTGGGCGGTTAAAACCGAAAAAACTGATTGAATAGAAAATTTTAGTTTTTTTAGTTCCATTTTTTCAATTTTTTGGCGGTTTAAATTTTTTAAATTTTAATTTTTCGGTTCGATTTTCAGTTTTAGCTCTAAAAAAATCGAATAAACAGAACCAGCCGTATTATAATTAAAATATAATTTTTATAGATTTTAATCGTACAATTGAAACTTTACAAATTTACTTATTGTTAAAAGATAATAAAATTTTAGTATTTTCCTTTTTATATTTTGATTTTGATTTTAGTTTTAAATTCATAACTATTTTAATAATTAATACTTTTTCTTTGTCTCTAAATTAATATTTGTAGTCACACAAAATCAATTTAATTTATTAAATAAACCGTATATAACCGACCATATAAACCAGACCGTATTGCAATAAAAACCGAACCGAACCATAATAAAATGGTTTGTTTTTGAATTAGAAATTTTCAAAACCAAAACCGAAAAAATCAAACCGAAGTAAAGTAAAACCGAACCAAACCAGCCGATGCCCACTCCTAAACACCAGGGTTTTATCCAATAAAAATAACATATGTCTTTCGCTATATTAGCATAAATCATTGAAAACATTAATTATAATTATATATAACTTAGATTACAAAATTTGACTTTCAAACTGAAATTTAACTTTCAAACTAATCCAAAACTTAAACCCGAATAATCTGTCCCACCCCAATTTTTATTATTTCCTTATAATTCTTCACTTTTATTTCAATATTATATAACATCTTTATTTTTAAAATAAATTTAATTTAATCTTAAAAAAAACTCTTAAATCCTAAATTTAGGTAAATCCGAATGAATCGAAGTCAACCCAATTCAAAACTAAACCAACTCCAAAACTCTCAATCCAAACTAGTTTTTCTCAGATAGACTAGAATTGGATTGACAGATCAGATTCAATTTTTAACACCCCAAAGTCCCAGTCATTCTTCCCTCGAAAATTTGAAGAAAAAAAAAAAAAAAAAACTAAGTTAAGAGAGTACAGTGGAGGCCGGAACTAATGAACTTTCTCAAGCATTGTTCTACACTGATATGTTCTACAATAACTGAAAATTCAACTACAATGTCTGCATTAACCTTCTCAGGAACAAAAACAGTAGTCAGTCGAGCATTTAGAGACATATTTAGTTATTTTCCAAAGAAAACAGCGAATCACTTTGCTGGTCCGCGCGCAAGGAAACTTTCTTTTGTTACGCCATAGTAAACTGGCTCACTACCGAGATAAACAAGAAAATTCCATCCGATTTTGGATCCACCGATAACATAGCTTCCTAGAGATGCAACATCAAATTGTTTCACCTTTTCCCGTATCTCATCCATCCATTCTGCATGTGTTTTCTCCTGATTAATGTCTGACACAGTTGTGTTCTTCTCAGGTTGTGATGCTTTCACTGGAATTGTTGGGTCGTGTCCAGTTTCAGGTTGTTCTTCAATTTTTTCATCTTCTACATGCATTTCTAATGATTCTTCATCCTTAACTTGAAATGAGGATTCTGCCTGGGATGGACTTTTACAGTTCTCAGAAGAGTCCACATCACCTCTCAATTTCTTGATCAATTCAAGCATTGTCTTCATTTCTAAACAAAGTGAAAGTCAGATAATTGTTTGATTGGATATAAATAAGAAATGAAATCCTATTCATAAGTGCAACAATTGTTAGCTAAGAAGCATTCTAGTAAGCCAGACTACTGTGCACAAATCAAATTCAAGAACCTTACTTCGATAAAGATGTAGAAACTAAATTACGAATGCGAGCATGTGCTGAAAGACCAATATCATAGTCTAACTTAGGCTGCCGCCTATCATGTTATATCAGAAAAAGGGAACCAAATAATAAAAGCATAATTCTGTGATGATGCAAATTCAAATGTCTCTATTTTCACAATCCCACATTTCCCTGTCCATAGCACATATTAACTAAACTTGAGGATTTGGAACATAAGTTGCAATACATACTAGTATTCACAAGTCTGCTAATTCATACAGCAACCTTACAAAAGTTTATATAGGAATCGAATAAAAAAAATCCATTGATTTCAGAATGGAAAAGAAAGAATAAAACCAAAAGGTAGGAACCTTTTTCTCAATTTGCATGCAAAAACATCAACATCACATCCAAATCTAAAATAAACCACAAAGTAAAAACAAGACGAGGTATATGCAAGTTGTTGACCTAGAAAGTATAGCTTGATAAGAAAACAAATAAAGAACTTACGATTTTGAATCTCACATGCTGCTTTGCTGGTCTGGAAGTTTGGTGTGCGAAGAACCTGCCAAATCATTAATCATGATGGATAAGTCACTTTTTATTAAAGAAGCTGCAAGTAGCTTCTTATCTCATTTCTTATTTTTGCGTGGATGAAAACTTGGAGGCACATTAAGACATTATGAATTTTAATCTTCCTAAACTAAATGATTATACGAGTCTTGTTTAGGTTCAAAGGTATATTGTATGCATTAGAAGATAAAATTTACTGAAGACTAACAAAGAATAATATGGTTATCTTAGCATGGAAATGTTACATGGATTGTATCAACTTGCACTTTATATAAGGAGAAAGTTGCCTTTTCTATTACTCAAGACTACTTATCTATTATTTCAAATAAGTCCCAAAAGAAAACATGACACAATAGTATATCCAACACAAACAATTCTGGGCTAATGAAGGGCTTTCTAAGCTAAGATGGGAGAATACTATTAACTTAGGATATTGGGATATTGATTGAGCAAAATAAGTTAATAGATTTTTCTTTTTTTTTCACATTCAAGCAGATTGTGGACAGTTGGTATCAAAGTCCTAGATATTGGAGCATGGTGGAGTCATTGATGAACCTCAACATGTCACCGATTAGGAGTAATTGTAGTCTATGAGATGGATTTTATATTGAAGGAGACATCAAGCCTCAAGTGAGAAAGATCATAACACCATAATTTAGTTTTTCTTCAAGAGTTGTGAGCTGATGAAGAGGTGCATACGCTTAAATAAATGAACTTGTGTTGCCCTAGTCTTATGCATTTTGGGCTATAAATTGCCCTTAGTCCTATGTATGTTGGGATAAAAGTTGACCCTAAGAAGATAGTGGACCATAGAGGTAGGTTGTGACATTTGGTACCAGATAAGCCTAATCTAAGAATGCTGAGGTACTTGAAAAGAGCTGTAAGTCTTTTTAACAAAGATACCATTGGACGTTGTAAAGCACATGTTGGACAGTGAGCGCGGTAAAGCATCAAGTACCATTGAAGCATCTTAACTTAATTTCACAAGTGCAGTTGTGAGCTAACCAATAATGAGGTTTCCAAAGAAGGGCAAGTACTAGGAAGAAAATTTAGCGCATATATTGTAGAGAAAGAATTCCAATAATAATGTTGAATCCATACACCAACAGGCATCATCTGCAAGCTCATCATCTGGTCAAGGTTAATGGTTCCACTGCTTGTACAATAGTAGTAACAATAGAGTCACATAGGTCAAGTTGAACATGCTCATCTCGGACAACAATAGGAACAAAGTAACAAAAATAAACAATAAGAAGCTTCTTTGAGAGGATAAGCATCAGTGCAAACAATGATGAGATCAGTAGGCAGTGAAAAATGATGAGAAGGTCGTCTAGGGTTACAGTAGGCAGTGAAATCCAAAATTTTAAGAAACCAAAGTATATGCTGCAGAATCACCTGGAGAAACAGCGGGCGCAGGTCCTTGACCATGAGGCGAAGCTTGTAGTAATCGGAGTTACGGAACTCATCGACGTCCAGCTTCCTCTTCTTTCCCCTGGGAATGGTCACATCGCCCGCAAGGCTTACGACTGAAGGGGTGCCGGAGGTCGCCGGAGGAGGCAGCTTCGGTTCCTCCATCGAGAAAGGGATCGCCGGGGAGTCGTTGGAGGGAGTGTGATTGGTCAGGAGGCGAATCCGACTGCGAGCGGTGGAACGCAGTAATCGGGGAGGCTTAACGAATGGACTCATCGAACCGGTCAGATTGGGTCAAGCCTGGTCCGAAAACGTAAGAAGACTTAACTGGATGGACACTGACCGGGCGATTACCAACAATTTTTCTTACCATAAATTATGTATGTTAATTTTTGACCTATATAAATGATAAAATATTTTTAAAATAAATAAATAAATTTAAACTTTAAATAAAATAAATAAATTTAAATTTTAAATAAAATAAATAAATTTAAATTTTAAATAAAACAAATATTTTAGAGGTGCATTAGTGTTAGAAAGTTAATAACTACTAGTCATCGTGCACACGCGTTACATGTGCAATATAATACATGAATACGATAAATTAGACATGATAATGATGTGCCGAGCTCATGTAGTAGTACAATGCAAGGGGGACATTCGAGAACCCCAGAACAAACTACTGTAACAGGCTCTGCATCATAAAAAAAATTAATTTAATTTTTTATATCAGATATTAAACTGATAAGGACATGTATTACACTTGATCTTAGCCAAA